>NW_020769370.1:5694172-5828827 GCF_900518735.1 Pseudonaja textilis
CATATATGGCTACACCTTATGCTATAGCCAACTCACGTTTTACACGTTGCTGTTCCATAGTGTCGCCCTATATGTGTATTGTATGTGTATTGGGTTTTCTGTGTACGTGACTTCCTACTGATGTGTCATGATATTGCAACATCAAAGTACCAGGCATTCCCAAGCAAGAGTAGCACAAGGCAGACAACAAGAGCTCTAGAACTTGTACATGCAGATTTGGTGGCCCAATGCAAGCCAGTTTGGGAGTATGCACTGGTCATTGTAAGTATGCACTGGTCATTGTAGATGACTTTTGTAGGTTTGGGTTCTGCTATTTACTAAAGAGTAAAACAGAGGTGCTACAGAAATTTAAGCAATGGGTAAGCTTTGTAAAAAGAAGGTATAAACAATAAGTATGTCAACTGCAAACTGACAGAGGTTCAGAATTCATGTCAACAAGTTTTCAACAGTGGTTAGCACAGATAGGAATAAAACACAGATGCACAAATCCTCACACAGCAGCTGAGAATGGTGTTGCTGAGAGATGGAGTGGAGTCTTGCAAACCATGAAGGACTCACTGCTAGAGGATTCTTGTCTAAGCAGGTCATATTGGGGTGAAGCCATATTGACTGTTAACTATTTAGTTAATAGGTTGTGGAATTCCTCCATTAACGATACTCCATATGCAGTGCTATATGGGAGAAAACCATCATTAGCACATTTAAGGGTGTTTGGAAGCAATGCGTGGGTGCATACTCCAAAAGCAATTAGAAGAAAGGGGCAACCAAAGGCTAGAAAGCTCAGGTTTGTGGGCTATGAGCCAGGCTCAAAAAGTTATCGCTTTAGTGATGGGAGCAAAAGAATAATATTTTCAAGGTCTGCAAGCTTTTCAGAACAAAATTGGAACAGAATTGATGCAAATTTGTGGAACGATTCACTTAATGACAGTGATTCACTTAGTGACAGTAACTCAGTGATGGTGTCAACATTCAGGGAGGAGAAACTGAACAAGATATGAAGCAAGAGAGGGTTGACACACAAGAGCAGTCAGTGCCACACAGGTCACAGCGATGGAACAAGGGGATTCCACCTGACAGGTATTCTGTTAGTAAAGTTAAAGTGTGTAATGTATGGTATGAGCCAAGGAACTACAAAGAAGTATTGGCATTATCTAAATTGAACAAGTAAAGTGGAAAGAAGCCATAGACAAGGAAATGAAATCCATGGGAGAACATGAAGTGTTCACATCTATGTCTTTGCCACAGGTTAGCAAAGCTGTAGGATGCAAATGGGTATATATAAAGCAAGGTTAATGGCACAGGGGTTTTCACAGATGAAAAATGTGCACTATGATGAGGTATTCACACCAACAGTAAAGAATGAGAGCATCAGGCTGGCACTAGTGTTGGCAGCGGCACATGGCCATAAAGTTTGGCATTTTAACATAACCACTGCATTTCTCAATGCAGAATTAGAGGAAGAAATTTACACGGTTCAAGCACCAGGATAAGAAAGTAAAAAGCATAACACAGTATATAAATTGAACAAAGCCATTTATGGGCTGAAGCAGTCAGCCAGGAGTTGGAATATCTGTTTAGATACTGCATTGAAAGGTCCTGGGTTCAAGTTGCAAGGCTGACAGTTGCATATACACTGAAAAGTTAAAAGCAATTGCGTTGGATAGATATAAAAATGAATTCTCAGGTATTTGGAGGGAACTGTGAATGTGGGTCTTCAAATGCAACTATCTGAAGAATATCAAAGGTAATTGAATTTATGTCTATTCCCGTTATGAAGGGAGGAGTGTCAGTATATTCATGAACTGGAATAGAGCTTGGTAACAAGGTCAGCAAATGAATAGGCATACTAATAGCAACTAAATCAACCAATGAGGATAGTTTGGAAACTAAAATTAAAAGTAGCCGAGGCTTGGCTCTATATTAAGCTCTTCAGCTCTGCAGCTATGTTGAAGCTCTGAGCCTGCCTATTGAAGAAAAAATTAACTTGCTTGCTTACTGAAGTTACTTGCAACATGTTCCTTCTGAGTTTGCTCCATGTTGGAGAAATCCACAACTGGTTTGTAAAATCTATTTATTATGTTTATAAAGATGTTAAACGAAGCATCAGCCATCTGTGTTTATTTTTCTGGCCCTGAATTAACACTGCAAAACTCTCAATAAGAGTGAGTGGTTCAATTGGGTCACTTACCAGCGTGTCGTCTTCCAGATTGCTTTCAGATTGGCTCAGGTCTCTTTGGGGCATTGGGGATTCTTCCTCTGGGTTTGGGGGGGGACACCGTAACTTCATGGCTTCTCAGCGCGGTTTCTTTCCCTCGGGGGTTGGATTTTCCAGGGTCCCCCCCCCCTGCAATGAATGGTCTGGTTTTCTGGCAGGGGTTTTTGAATGGCATTCTTCAATGTCTTTCATGGGATACACAAAGCCAGTGTCTGGCTGGGTAGTTGTTGAAGTTTCTCCCCAGCATTTGGCTTCCCCTTCCTCCTTGCTATGTTCAGACATTTTTGCAGGGTCCCCTCAGTAGAGTGAAGTTCTTTTTGGGAAAGAGAAAAAAAAATTCCTCCATGGGTTGGCCACTATTGCAGACCCTGCTTTTATGTGAGGCCTAGACTCTCTACCCTTCAAATGATAAGAATGACCTTCTGAAAGCTGGGTATTTTAAAAGGAATTCTTTATTGTGAAAAGGAAGTTATCCAGGTCTAATCAAAGCAGGATCTAATGTGCCTCCAGGCATGCAGCATAGATAAAGGGAGTTAGAACCCCTCCCCTTAGTCTGATGTGGATTTTGTCAATACAAAGAAGCAACATGTTAATCCCCCCCTCCCCCCATTTTCTGGGAACGTAGTTGAGAAAAGTTTCCCAGGAAGTTTCTTTTGGAGCTGGAATTTTTATGGCCCCTTCTCCTCTTGCTATCTCTCCAAGAGGTGAAAAATTTCCAGACATCTGGGCTCCAGTCCCCAGTTGTATATCATGTGCAAGTTTAACAGATTCAGTACAAGGCTTAAGATATTCAGGTTACATCAAAAAGGATTACTTGTACCAACTCCCCCCACCTTTCCTTTCTCAGCTACTCTTTGGCACAAATGCAGGGAGAAAATAAGACACTCTTCGCTTCAGTATTTAGTAACACAAAAGCTTATTGTTTATTCCTTCCTCTGCAAGGAATCCGAGATAATAGCTAAGCAAACAAAATAAAGTTGGATCTAACCTGAGTTTCTTGGGATTCAATATTTATAATAATTTCCCCTCATTACCCTTCATTACCCCTGATTACCCTTATTACTCATGATTACAGTTTTTAATGATAATTATTCGTATGAACTCAATCACATGAATCGTGGTTAATGCGTAGAGCTTCAGCTCACAGCATTTTACATAGACCGGACATATTATTATGATACAGAGTTTATTCTGATGAAGAGGAATGTCATCTTTCAGGTCGCTGTGGCTTCGATTCAAACGTGTGTTGTGTAGTCGCGACATGCGTCCCCCTCTACCAGGAACCAGTCTATAAAACAATATACATATATCACTAATTATGTCTCTACTTGTGGTCCAGGTTTATCGGGATATTTGGTATGGAATTGCCTTATCAGTCTATTTGCACACACATCTGCTACTTTCACCCAAGTTGCCTCTGTTTCAGGATAGCCTTTCCATCTCACTAAGTATTGTAACACTTTTCTACATATCCGCGAATCTAGAATTTTATCAATTTCAGCATAGGTTACATCTTTAGCTATTACAGATTCCTCAAGTTGAGGTAAATCAATGTTTTCTACAGGCTTAAGTAAACTAGCATGAAACACAGGATGTATTCGATGTAACCGTGGTGGCAATGTAAGTTTTACAGTTACGGGGTTTATCACTTTCATAATTTGGAAAGGTCCAATATATTTTGCTCCCAATTTTCGACTATTTAGGTGTAATTTTATATATTTAGTTGATAGGTAAACATGGTCTCCAGGTTTGAATGCTTTATACACTTTTTTTTCTTGTCTGCGTGTTGTTTATATTCTAGTGCTGTTTTATTGAGAGTCTCTTTTACTTTATCCCAACTATCCTGAACTTTTGTTTACCACATTTGGACACTTATGGGTTGTTGTTCATCACATTGTAAATCAGGGAATGGCACAAATTCTATCTCATTTACTACCTGGAATGGGCTATATCCCGTGCTTTCATGTATAGCATTATTATATGCTACTTCAGCAAATAGAAGTTATTCAGCCCATTCTCACTGTTGATAAGATGTATATGATCTCAAATACCTTTCAATCATCGCATTAGCTCTTTCAGAAGCACCATTGGTGCTGGGATGGTATGCAGAGCTAAGACTTTGATAGCATCCTAAAAGGCGTACAAACGCTCTCCAAAATCGGGCTGTGAATTGTACGCCTCTATCCGAAATTATCCTCCTAGATGTGCCATGTAGTCTATATACATGTTTTATAAACAGGTTGGCTAATTTTGTTGCCGAAGGTAATCCTTTACATGGTATAAAGTGAGCTTGTTTTGAAAACAAGTCTATAATAGTCCAGATGACTGTATATCTGTTACTGCTGGGCAACTCCACAATAAAGTCCATGGCTATATCTTGCCACGTCCAGTTTGGATCCAATACAGTTTGTAATAGTCCTAAAGGTTTTCCTACTTGAGGTTTTGTAGTAGCACAAATGTGGCATTCTTTAAGGTACTGTTCAGTGTCTGATCTCATATGTGGCCACCAAAACTGCCGCCTTACCAAATGTAGTGTTTTTAAAAATCCAAAGCGTCCAGCCTGCTTTACATCATGACATTGGGATAATATCTTTTTCCTACAATTTGATGGAACATATATTTTATCCCCCCTCCAATACAACCCATCTTTATCTAAACAGGCACTATTACTTGTTTTATCCATACATCCATTTTTGTAGCCTCTTGTAATTCCTTTTTGGATATCTCTTTCATGGTCAACATCTGAATTTGTTCGGTTGACAGTCCTACAGAGATCATGGGCTGAATAACTTTGTCTCTTGACACATTGTATTGAAGTAGTCTAGATAGTGCATCTGCCATGAAGTTTTTACCTTCCGGAACATATCACAACTGGAAATCAAAACATTTAAAATACAAAGCCCATCTTACTTGTTTAGGGGATAGTTTTCTTGGTTTCTGTAATGCTTGTAAATTTTTATGATCTGTGCAAACTTTGAATTTTTCTTTCAACCCTTCTAATAGGTGTCTCCATGTACTAAGTGCCCATTTTATGGCAAAAGCCTCCTTTTCCCAAATAGCCCACCTGCGTTCTGTGATTGTAAATTTCCATGATGTATATGCACATGGCTGTAATTGTCCATCAATGTTATACTGTAAGAGGACAGCCCCCACAGCCACATCACTTGCATCAGCTTGTACTATGAAACTTTTAGTTGTATCAGGATGGGCTCTTGAGCAAATAAAGCTTTCAGGTCATCAAACGCTTGCTGACACTCCTATGACCATACAATGGGTTGACTAGGTCTGGGTTTTGGCACTTGATGTTTAGTTTTTAACAATCCTGTTAGCGGTAAAGCAATTTGCATGAATTTAGGAATAAACTGCTGGTAAAAGTTTGCAAATCCTAAAAAACTTCGTAATCGCTTTCGTGTTTTTGGCTCTTTCCAATGAACTATGGCTCTGACTTTATTGGGATCCATTTCTATTCCTTTTGCAGATCCAACTTTCCTCTCAGCTACTCTTTGGCACAAATGCAGGGAGAAAATAAGACACTTCACTTCAGTATTTAGTAACACAAAAGCTTATTGTTTATTCCTTCCTCTGCATGGAGTCCGAGATAATAGCTAAGCAAACAAAATAAAGTTGGATCAAACCCATGTTTCTTGGGATTCAATATTTATAATAATTTCCCCTGATTACCCTTCATTACCCCTGATTACCCTTATTACCCATGATTACCATTTTTAATGATAATTATTTGTATGAACTCAATCACATGAATCGTGGTTAATCCGTAGAGCTTCACCCCACAGCATTTTACATAGACTGCGCATATTATTATGATACCGAGTTTTTTCTGATGAAGAGGAATGTCATCCTTCAGGTCGCTGTGGCTTCGATTCAAACATGTGTGTTGCGTAGTCGCGACACCCTTGAAGAATGGCAGATACATGGATGTTGTGACTGGAAGGACCGATCCTGCTGGGAGTTTTGACTCTGATGACTGTTAGATCATGGATTGACGCCAGAACTAGAAGAACCAGGAAACGTCAATCTGAAGGGAGGCGTCAGGACAAACATTGATTGGAGCGAATGAGAAGGGCAAGTCAGTAAATTAGCACGTTGCCTTAATGAGTATAGAGGGACACAGCTGGGCTGGTGCATTTCGCCAGGAACAAAATAACTATTTGAGTGAGGACGTTACAGCAAAGAGCTCTGAGGCTGAAGATTTATTGCCAGGACTGGTTTGCCGGACAGAGTAAAGATTTATGCTGTGGTTTCTGCCAGCCATTATCTTGTAAGACTTCTTTCCGTTTGATTTAATTGTGAAACGGCTGCTTTCTGTTTTGTTCGTTTGAATTTCGAAGGGGAGTCATAACACATGGATCTGACATCTGGGTTATTTTGGTGACTCTAACAGAAGGAACGTTCCCAGAAAAGGGAAGGTGTGTACTAGGACAAGGCTGCCGTGCCGAGGAAGGCAGAAATAGTCCTCAACTTATGACCACAATTGAACCCCAAATTTTGGTTGCTAAGCAAGAGCATTGTTAAAGTGAGTTTTGATGCATTTTAACTCAATACATCCTCCAACAGTGGACATGAATCACTGTGGAGCAGACTGAGAATTTGAGAGCAAAGATGATTGATACACTTATAAGGGAAGGGTAAAGGTACCCCTTGACTTATTGCATGTCCACCATTGAGCCTCAAATCTCTGTTGCTAAGTGAGACAGCTGTTCAGTGAGCTTTCACCCATTTTAAGACCATGCTTGCCACCATTGATAAGCGAATAATTGCAGCTCTTAAGTAAGTCACATGGTTGTTAAGTGAATCCAGCTTCCCTGTGGACTTTGTTGGTCAGGTCGCAAAGGGGATCACATGACTCTGGGACACAGGTCATCATAAGTATGAGTTAGTATGAATCAAGTGTCCTATTTTGGATCACCTGACCATCGGGATGCTGCAACGGTCATTAAGTGTGAAAACTTGAACTGTTTCAACTTGAACGGTCACTAAGTCAGTCACACAATTGCTAAATGAATTGTGCTTCCCCAAATCTCCGTTGCTAAGCGAGACAGCTGTTCAGTGAGCTTGTACCCATTTGTTGTTGTTAGCTGGCAGCAGGTACAGATGGCTGAGGAGAGCGAGGACTCTGATGAAGGGCCAGGACCATCAGGGAGTGGACTGCTGCCTTCAGAGATTGTGGGGGCTGGCAGCAGTGTTGAGGAGGTTCCCAAGGAGCCTGTGCCAAGTGCACATGCACGAAGGATTGCTTGAAGGAAAGAACAATTACAGCAGCACAGGCAACTCAGGAGTAAGGCTGCAAGGTAATGGCCCCTCCCTCAAGAGGATAAAAGCCAGGTTTGGAAAAGCATTCTTTGCAGACAGCAAAGAAGCTCTTAAGCTCAACTAGTGGACATCTTCGTTCATGTTTGGAGAAATCTTGTAAATTAGTTCTTATCTCTGGGTTTTTGGCAGCCTTGACAAACAACTTGGCAAGGCTCTTTCTTGTCGGAGCTAATTAGTGGAAAGGAGCCTTCAGAACAGAAGTCGTTATTAAACCTTAAAAGGTGGGGACTGCTGCCTTTGTCTGTGTTTGCTCTTTGGGAACCCAGTTGGGTCAGAACACCATTTTATGAGCTTTCTTGCCACCATTGTTAAGTGAATCATTGTTTAAGTCAGTCAGACGATGGTTAAGCAAACCATCCCCCAGTGACTTTGCTTGTCTGAAAAACCAGTCTTATTAAAAACTTGGATACATTTAGCTTGAAAATGTCTGGATGTTTTTCATGTCGTTGTTGTAGCATCTGTCTCAATACTGTGAAGATTTTCTTAATGTAGCTGAGAATCAAGCTGGTATGAGCACAGGAAAGGAGCAGCTTAAGGCTTGGTCTGTGTTTGCTCCCAACCAATCAGGATGAAGAAAAAAACATTCTAACACAGCAGTAAGCTAGCACCACATCATGTGACTCACAGACAAACACAATACAGAAGCCTGATGATGGCAGATGAGATTCTGCCGAAACGTTGCTACAACTTTAAAAGCACAACTATAATGACGGAAAATACCCGAACAAAGCTGAATACCATACATATAGATACCCGCGAAAACTTAAGAAAACATACATACATACATACATACATACATACATACATACATGGTATTCAGCTTTGTTCGGGCATTTTCCCACATCATTATACTTGTGCTTTTAAAGTTGCAGCAACGTTTTGGCAGAATCTCATCTGCCATCATCAGGCTTCTGTATTGTGTTCATCTGTGAGTCAGACTTTTACAGTTGTTTCAGTTTTAAATTTGGGGCTAGCCTACTGCTGTGCCAGAATGGTTTTTTCTTCATCCTGATTGGTTGGGAGTCTTGGTCTGTGTTTATTGGTCTTGGAGTTTGCTGTGTTCTGCTTGATTGGTGTTTTTAATATCTTCTGTCTGTTTTCTGTTTTTTTGTGTATCTTGATTGGCTGGCAACATTGTGTTCCTGTATTGGAGGCTTTTAGTACAGCTTGGCTCCGAGTAACAGGACAGCTATCATTTGTTAGGAAGCTAGGTTTCATCTGGGTGCCTGGTTGGGGTGTGTTTGAGCTGGAGGTATCAGGGGGGGATCTGTTTGTGCCCAGGTGTTTGCCTGGCTAGTGGTGTGGAGATTTTTTTGTTTGTGAGTGCAGGCTTCCAAATAATTGACAGTCTGTTGGAATTATCTCTTCTATTCACGCTTTCAGGTCTTTTTTCAATCTCTATGGCTTCTCTGATAATTCTGTGGCTGGGGTTTTCTATAATGGCTAGGGTTTTGGTGCCATTGAAGTTGATGCTATGACCTGTGGCTTTCATGTGTTGGACTAGTGAGGAAGTGTGTTCCAGTGTTTTTACTGCATTTTTCTGTTCATCCAGGCGGGTACTTATTCTTCTATTGGTCTGTCCAATGTATGTGGCAGGGCATGATGCTCAGGGGACTTCATATATGCCTTGGTTTTCCAGGTCAATTTTATCTTTGGGGTTTCTTAGGATGGCTGCTACTTTTCTGTCTGTTTTGAAGGCAGTCTTGATGTGATGCCTGTGTAGTATCTTACTGATTTTGTCTGTAGTACCTCTTATGTAGGGCAGGACAGCTGTTCCATAGGTCTGTTCATCTTCTAGGTCTCCATTATGTCTCAGTATGTTTTTGTGGATCAATCCGGTGATTTTGCTTTTGTGGAAGCCATTGGCTGTCAGTACTTTAGTCAGGGTGCATAGTTCAGTCTTTATGTGTGTCTTGTCTGCCAGGCGTTTGGTTCTAGCAATTAGTGTTTTGGCCACGGAGTTTATCTGTGCTGGGTGGTGGTGGGATTGGGCGTTGAGGTAGCGGTTGGTGTGTTTTCTTCTGGTATATGGTGTGTCCTAGTGTGCCATCTGTTTTTTTGTAGATTAGTACATCTAGGAATGGTAGTTGTTTGTTTGTTTGTTTCCATTTCCATGGTGAACTTGATTTTGGGCTATGTGCTGTTTAGGTGTGTTAGGAAATTGTTTAGGTTTTCTTTTCCATGGGGCCAAATCACAAATGTGTCATCAATGTATCTTAACCATAGTTTGGGTTTGTGGGTGGCATTGGCCAGGGCTCTGGATTCGAATTCTTCCATGAACAGGTTTGCAATGGCAGGTGACAGTGGTGATCCAATAGGTGCTCCTTCAATTTGCTTGTATCTTTGTCCTTTGTATATGAAATATGTATTGGTTAAGCAGTGTTCTGTTAGTTCCATGAGGTGTTTAGCTGGTTGGTATTTATTTTTGATGATTTCAAGAGTTTCTTTTATCGGGACTTGAGTGAATAGTGAAACCACGTCAAAACTTACAAGCAGATCTTCTTGTTCCACGTGTAGATCTTTGATCATTTCCAAGAGGTGGTATGAGTTTTGTACATGTGAAGCTGCTGTTTCAGCATGGAGCTGTAGCTGTTTTGTTAAGTGTTTAGCTAGATTTTGTAGTGGTGCTCCTCTGGAGCTGACTATGGGTCTGAGAGGTATGCCTTCTTTGTGTATTTTTGGGAGGCCGTATAGTTTGGGGCATCTGGAAGATTTTTCTCTTGGGATGATCGCCTGTTGGATCTCTTTGCTCATGTGGCTGGTTATAATTTTCTTCTTTGTTAATTTTTCCAGATATGTGGTTGGGTCTGTGTTTATGGGTTTGTATGTGGAGTCTTGGAGTAGGTCTGTCAATTTTGTTTCATAGTCTTTTCTGTCCATTACTACTGTGGCATTCCCTTTGTCTGCTGGAAGTATGATTATGCTGCTTTCCTTTTTTAGGGCTTGCAGCACTTTTAGTTCTTCTTTGTGCAAGTTGCTTTTGGGTGGTTTGCTTGTGCATAGGATGTTAGTAACTTGGTGTCTTATTTTATCAGCTTCATCTGTATTTAATTTAGTTAGGCTGGATTCTACTGCACATATGATGGATTCTGTGGGGATTTTTTTGGGTACTATAGCATAATTGAATCCTTTGGTTAGGACATCTGTTTCTGTTTTGGTGAGTTCTCTGTTGGAAATGCTATATACTAATAGTTTCAGGTGTTGTTGTGAGTTGTTGGGGGCTTTCTTGTCATGTTCTAATTTCTTTAGTTTCTTCAAGAGTTTGTCATTTTTGTAAGTGGTTTCAGTTTCAGCTCTCCAAGTTGTAAGTTGTTTTATCTTGTCCCAAAGTAGAGGGTGGATTTTGCTGCTCAAATCCAGGTGTAGTGCTAGCAAATCTTTGTTTAACTGATCCAATTGGAATCTCTTTCTGTGGAGCTCGTTCCTGAGTAGAGCCATTTCAGTTCTTTTCAGGATGCGCTTAGTAGCTGCTGTGCTGTGATGAAATGTTAATTTGAAGCAGGTTGGTGTGTGTGTGTTTTCTTAAGTTTTTGTGGGTACTTACATGTATGGTATTCAGCTTTGTTCGGGTATTTTCCGTCATTATAGTTGTGCTTTTAAAATTGTAGCGATGTTTCGGCAGAATCTCATCTGCCATCATCGGGCTTGTGTATTATGTTCATCTGTGAGTCAGGCTTTCACAGCCATTTCAGTTTTAAATTTGGTGCTAGCCTACTGCTGTGCCAGAATTTTTTCTTCTTCATCCTGATTGGTTGGGAGTCTTGCTGTGTTCTGCTTGATTGGTGTTTCTAATATCTTCTGTCTGTTTTGTAGCGTTGTTTTTTTTTGTTGTTGTTGATTGGCTGGCAACACTATGTTTCCTGTATTGGAGGCTTTTAGTACAGCTTGGCTTCGGGTAAACGGACAACTATCATTTATTAGGAAGCTAGGTTTCATCTGGGTGTCTGGTTGGGTGTGTTTGAGCTGGAGGTATCGGGGGGGGTCTGTTTGTGCCCTGGTGTTTGCTTGGCTTGTGGTGTGGAGATTTTTTTGTCTGTGAGTGCAGGCTTCCAGATAATTGACAGTCTGGTGGAATCATCTCTTCTATTCATGCTTTCAGGTCTTTTTTCAATCTCTATGGCTTCTCTGATAATTCTGTGGCTGGGGTTTTCTATAGTGGCTAGGGTTTTGGTGCTATTGAAGTTGATGCTATGACCTGTGGCTTTCATGTGTTGGACTAGTGAGGAAGTGTGTTCCAGCTTTTTGACTGCATTTTTGTGTTCATCCAGGCGGGTACTTATTCTTCTATTGGTCTGTCCAATGTATGTGGCAGGACATGATGCACAGGGGACTTCATATATGCCTTGGTTTTCCAGGTCAATTTTATCTTTGGGGTTTCTTAGGATGGCTGCTATTTTTCTGTCTGTTTTGAATGCAGTCTTGATGTGATGCCTGTGTAGTATCTTACTGATTTTGTCTGTAGTACCTCTTATGTAGGTCAGGACAGCTGTTCCATAGGTCTGTTCATCTTGTAGGTCTCCATTATGTCTCAGGGTGTTTTTGTGGATCAGGCCTGTGATTTTGCTTTGGTGGAAACCGTTGGCTGTCAGTACTTTAGTCCAGGTGCATAGTTCAGTCTTTATGTGTGTCTTTTTGCCAGACGTTTGGTTCTAGCAATTTCGGCCACGGAGTTTATCTGTGCTGGGTGGTGGTGGGATTGGGCATTGAGGTAGTTGATGGTGTGTGTTTTCTTCTGGTATATGGTGTGTGCCATCTGTTTTTTTTTCTTTTTGTAGATTAGTACATCTAGGAATGGTAGGAGTTTGTTTGTTTCCGTTTCCATGGTGAATTTGATTTTGGGGTGTGTGCTGTTTAGGTGTGTTAGGAAATTGTTTAGGTTTTCTTTTCCATGGGGCCAAATAAAACACCTAAACAGCACACACCCCAAAATCAAATTCACCTTTGGAGTAACAGCATCATTTCTTTTTTAAGTGCCTCCACTTCTTCCTAATGAACCATTTTGCTGTTTTTTAAAAATCCAAATATTCAATATCCTGTCCATAAACTGTCACCCCTTCAGTAGACTATTCTTTCCGACTTCCCAAAACCAGATTTCTTGATCTCAGTATTGTTCATCATGAGATACAATAGCTATAGTTCTTTATATCCCACAGTTAGTCACTAAATTCCATTTATACAATCCACAGGATTTTCCAGATAACTCTTTAAATTTGCTAGTTAATCCCAGTGTTCCAAAGTCATTCCATTAGATATCTTCCAGGTTTTCAAGGTGGGTCCTCTCACAATAAGTATAGAGCAGTAGATAATACAACAGACCTCCAGGAGTTATTCTTCTCTTATCAGAATTTTCCAAAATTATTTTGTTATTCTAGGAGTATGACATAGTAAAAATCAATTCACCAGTAGATAGATAGATAGATAGATAGATAGATAGATAGATAGATAGATAGATAGATAGATAGATAGAAAGAAAGAATACTTTATTGGCCAAGTGTGATTGGACACACAAGGAATTTGTCTTGGTGTAAATACTCTCAGTATACATAAAGAAAAGATACATTCGTTAAGAATCAAGAATCGTAATGTACAACACTTAATGATAGTCATAGGGTACAATCAACAGATGGTGCCTTTAGCTTAGAAATCAACATTAAACATCCACTTTAAAGCTGTTCTACCAGTTCTTTATTTCAAGTTGATTCAAGCAAAATATTTTAAAATGCCTATTCTTACTCATGCCAGTAATGTTTATACATCCAGTCTTTCTATATTTTACAGCTTTAGCTTATTTCCTGTTAGGGTGCAATTTCTCTCTGCCTCTCTTTAGTCACTGCTTAAAAGCATTCCAGAGAGCCTCTTTTTTTAATTTTCTTTTAGGGTAAATCCTAAGCAAATTTTAAAAACCATCTCACCCAGTTCCAATCACTATTCACTCATACCGCTCCAGCACAATCTTCATTTCTTCAGCTGACCTGGTTTCATGGTGGCCATTTTGGCCATCTCATCTTCCTCTTTGGCAAAGAGGGAAGAAACCCTGGGTCCAGCACGAGAGCGGCCGCTCTCTGTGACCTGCAGGATGCCCCTTCTTATGAGTTACCCCCAAAGGGTGACTTTAGCCCCTGGGGGGGGGGCTCCGACAAAGAGGATTCGGTGTGGAGATGCAGAACCCTGTTCCCCTGCACCAATCACACAGTGATGTCAACTCGGAAGTCCAAGGAAAGTAATTTGTGAGTACACACTGCAATCTTTTTGTAAGTTTACCAGGAACATTCAGCCTTATGTGCTGATGGCAAATGAGTAATGAATGGAGACTCACTCCTTTCAGAAAACAATAACCTAACACAGGGGTGTCAAATTCAATTTCATTGAGGGATGCATCAGGATTGTGGTTGTCTTCAGGGGGCTGGGGTGGACGTGGCAGGGGTGGGCGTGACCATAGTGGCCTGGCCAGCTCCCATTGCTGCTGTGCTTGCCAGGTTGCTCATGGTGTGTGCAATAGGGCAAAATTTGTGCATCAGAGGGAGGCCCACTCCATCTTATGATGAGACCTGGCTTTGTAACCAAAGCATCCTCAGTGATGGGATGGGAGACCACAAGAAGAGGTCAGGAGGAGAGAGATAAGGGAATGGCAAAAGGCATCAGGGCTGCTAGTGGAGAAGTGCTAAGGCAGGATTTACCTCAGACCCTCATTCTCTCTCATTATAATCTTCCTTCCTTCCTTCTTTTTCCTTCCCTCTTCATTCTTTCTTCTTCCTTCCCCTCTTTCCTTCTTTTTCCTTCCTTGCTCTCTTCCCCTCTTTCCTTGTCCTGTTTTCCCCACTGGAAATAGTGGGATATTTTCCTAAGAGCTCACAATTCAAGAATACCAATGTACATGAGGTAACTCAAGGTGGGGACGGCCATGTGTGTGGGGGTCTCCCTTCCTGCCACAAGGACTCACTTATTTTGCAAACATCTGTCTCTTCTCTTTGTTTCTCTATTTCTTTGCCATTGCTTTGAGGAAGGGAGAGGAGAGTTGGCTGGGCAATGCTTTTCATGTCGAGAATTGATGCTCCTCGGTGCTATATCACACAGATTCAGGCACCTATCCTCTTTTGCAGAGTCAGGGACCCAGAAACTTTCATTCTTGGTGTGAAAAATGTCTGTTGGTCTCCTGCTCCTCCCTTCCCCCCCAAGTTCTTGCCATTTAACTACTTAATGAGACCTCATTGTTCCATGGAGTATCCTTTATGCAAATAAAGAGAAGGGGGGCCTAATCCAATTGTGTTTGTATGTATATGGGAGAGAGAACGATCTGTACAGTGCACCCAAGCTGCTGGCAGCGGCACAGGCAACAGGAGTCACCTGAGCAGTGAGGCGGGGTGGGGGGGTACAAATACTTTGGAGCTGTCCCCTCTCGCCCCATACCAGCTTACTTGGATGCTCTGCCAGCCAGGCACTGAAACACCACAACAGCAAGAGAGACACAGAGAGAGGGGGCTCTCCAAACTCTGTGTGTGTGTGTGTGTGAATGAAAAAGAGAGCGCGTGCAATTCCTGCTTTAGTTGGGGCATTCAAGCTGCTGGCAGCAGTGTGGCGGGGAAGAGTCAACTGAGCAGCCATTTTTCCCTTCGTCCTCCCCACTCTAGCCATTTTTCTCCTCGTCCTCCCCACTCAAGCAGTGCAGGCTCTGCGGGACAGCAGGGCCTCTCATTTCTCCTTGGGTATGGCAAATTCCAGCTTCAGTTGGGGCATTCAAGCTGCTAGCAGTGGAAGCCACCTAAGCAGCTATGATTGTCCCCTCCTCAACCAGCCAGCCAGTCAGCACTGCCTGACCTGCTCCCTGCTGGCTGGCACAAAGCCTCGCTGTTCTTCACCCCATCCTCCCTGCCCTAGTGGTAGCAGGCTCCTGCCCTGGTGCAGCGAACTCCAGCGGGATGGATGTGGGTGTGAAGTGTTTCCTTGCTCAGTTGAAAGCTTCATTCAGCCTTCAAACAGTAAGACTGGTTGGTCATGGAATCAGAATTGGCTGGGTGCAGGAACCAACGCTGTCCATGGCCCTGGTGTGCCGCTCGCTTATTTGGGCCAGCCTTACTGTTTGACTCATAAATATGAGTCAGTTGCCAAGCACCTGAATTTTGATCATGTGACTGTGGGGATGCTGCAATGTTCTTAAGTATGAAAAACAGTCATAGGTCACTTTTTTCAGTGCCTTTAACTTTGTATGGTCACTCATGAACTGCTGTAAGTTGAGGACTTAAAAGTCCATGCAGGCTGTGAAAGTTTGGCAAAATTACTGTGGTATCACATTCTAAGGAATCTCTCACAGATGCAACTGCTCACAGAACTGGACTTAGCCTCAATAGAAAATTGCAATCCAGAAGGAAAGCTGCAGAAAGATGGCAGTCAAGGTTCTCCCAAACCTGATATGCCTGACTGGCTGATACACTGTGGGTGAAACTGTATTGAGCTATTTGGAAAAACAATTTAGAGTATTTGCTGTGCAATTGAGGTCTGGCAGAAATTAAGGACTGTACACATGATTGTGTCAGCATTCAATATCGCAATTATCAAGTAAGTTATACAGAGCCAGTTTGCAACTGGGAGAATCTGTTGAGCAGCATCTGGTGAATATGCAAACATTGTTTGTGGAGTTAGAACAGTGTGGAATTCCTAAATCTCAGAAAGTGCTTTTGGTTTTAAATAGTCTAGATGACTCGTGGGATATTGTTGCTGCAATATTTGAATGCAAACCAGAGCAGGAACTGCATTTGGAAGCTTTTAAAGCATGTTTACTAGCTGAAGACAGAAATGCCATTATAGAAAAAGCCACAAGGAGAAATTCCTGAGGTGGGGGCTCAAGGAGCAGAATGGAAAATTCCATAGACTGGCTGTCTCCAGAGAAGAGAAGAGCAGCAGGGTATATCAGATTACAACTCAGGGATGAGGTGCTTCGTTTCTGGAGAAACAACTCATTTAAAGAGATAATGTTTGCAAAGGAGCAAGTTGCAAGGAAGAAATTATTTGCAAGAAAGAAGCCGTTTCCAAGGAAGACAATTAGCTGATGGACAGCCTGCTGTTGAAAAAGTCAGCTATTGCAGGAGAAATCAATGGCTAATTGACAGTGGAGCTAGTCAAACCATTGTTAATAATTCTAAATTGTTTTACAGGATGGATGCAGCTCCTGGAGATGCAGTAGCTTTGGAAAATGGCAAAAAGGCTAAAGTCATTTAAAGAGGCAGTGTGCAAATTCCGTATTTGGAAACAAGGTTCAATGATGTTTTATATGTGTGCCTGAAATGGAGTATAATTTGCTAATGGCCTGGAAAACGACCTGAAAATGGCTGAAAAACTGTCTGATTTTTGGGCCGCTTTCAGGCCATTTTTTTCAGGCTGTTTTGGGGGCATTTTCCAGCCATTTTTCCGGCCATTTTCAGGTGTTTTTTTTTTCAGGCCATTTTCAGGCTGTTTTGGGTCATTTAGGGCAGGTATTTGGTCCATTTTCAGGCTGTTTTTTGGGCAGGTGGTATGTGATATCACCCACCCAGTCACATGACCAACTGGCCATGACTACTTAGCCGGAGAACTGGTCGTTAAAAAATCTGCAGCCCACTACTGAATAGACCACAGTAGTTGCCAAGGTTGTTAGTTGCTAACAGCAGGTATAAAAATATAAGTAATTCTGCTTAATTATTTCATATCAGATTGCTGCTAAAGACCCAGGAGGAATATGGCCAGTCTAAATGCAAGATTTTGTTGTTAATTGGACTTCTGAGGATGTACCTTACACCACAATCCTTTTGCAGACACTGTCTGATAGAGAGTACAAAGAACTGGTGTCTATTCTAACAGGATAAAATTAAATTCCAATGGAGATTTGGCTAAAAGAGAAATGTGATTACTGTAACCAAATGTAATTGTTGACACTTCGTTCTCCTCTAATTTTGCATTACAACGAGAATAACTAGGTTCAAGTTCCTTTCAGGGTGGGACGCATTTCCTACCAATTCCTTTTCATATAGCCAAATATGGAAAAATAAAATTATTCCATTCAGCATCTGTATCGCTCATTGGGCAAATCATCCTGAAACTTACACATGTGGCTGCATGTGTTTTAGCCCCAAAGCCCAGCATTCTAACATGACCTTTTCTCCACTGATTGGGTAACCAGGATTCTCAGCTTGAGCCTCAATACAAGCCATGTAATGAATCTGCAGAATTGGCCAGAGATTCCTCAGAACCTGACCTCAATTGTTAATTCAAGATTTTAGTTCTGTTCACTGGCGAACAGAGGAAAGAGTTGGGGGAGAGAAGGCAGTGGATTTTAGAGCCTAATGTTTATTAAAGCTTGAGAGGAGTGCAATCACAAATCACACATGAACATCTCTCTTTTATCACAGGGTTATCCAGATGTTCCTTTATCTTCAGATGAAACCAAAGCTAACATCTTGCTCTTGTGCAAGATGTCACAGTGACACCGAAAACTCTATGGCAAAACCAATGACAAAATCAAGCACTAAGTCAGGCTGCATATGGTAAATAACTGCCGAATATTAATATGTAATATTAACATGGTAATTAGAAAAAATAACATCATATATTAAACACTTTAGAACATGCTAGCAATCATGATATATTCAGATATGTTTTAAAGCACATACTTTTATAACACAGCCACAGATAACAAGGTATCAATAAAACAAAAATAAAGGGAAGCCAGTAGAAATCTGTAATGGTTCCATTTATTAATATATATATATCACGAATACAATATCAATGCATTCTTGTCGGCATGCTAGACAGAGGCCTTATTTTAAAAAAATCCTAGTTTTTTTTAGAAAGGTCTTAAACTATTCTTCCCCATCCTGAAAAATATTCCACACATTCTTTTAGTTATTATTTTGATTGATTTGACAATGAATTTGGTGGCAACTTCAATGCAAAAGGAGAATAAAACAAAAGAAGGGCATAAGAAAAAAGTTGCATTATAGCACAATCTGATTTATAATTTATCTAATCAAAGAAAGCAAAATTATCGGCTTCACAGTAAGCAAACAACACACCTTAGTAATTATCACACAAGTTCAGATTCTGAGGCAAAATGCACTAGACAAAGGCCTATTGGCAAAAACACTAGGCATACAATACTGATCAAGAATGAAAGATGTAGCAGAATACCAATACATTAATTTCCCTCAACCAGATTTTGCACATTTATTTTCAAGTATCCCCCAAGTTATGTAAATGATTTTTTATTTTATTTTGGGCAGTGGTTGGAAAGGGGAGATTATATAGACTGACACACTTTAGTAAAAGTATAAACAAAATCAAGAAATGAAAAATTTGATAAACCAAAATAATATATATATTTCTATACAGGCTTAATATGGATGTGTGCAACATTTATTAACCATGGTGAAAGGCTAATGGTGCCTTCCAGTCACTACATGCACAGCCTAATCATTGCTGTCAATGAATTACCTCCTTTAACTTTACAATGCAACTACTGTCTGATCAAGAACAAACATACAGTGCCATCATATGCACAGTTGTTGAGATGGAGTGCACAGTACTGGATGTTCAATGGTTCAGGCAACAATTTGTGGCACGGCAGTACTTCACGGAATGGTACATTATGCATGGTACAAAGTTGAGAAAGTGTTGTCTTTATGTGTGTATATGTGTAGTTGTGTTATGTGTGCTCTAACATTCTTTAGAAGTCTTCCAAGAAATTTCTAGTTCCTGATTGAAAACAGGTACTGTATTTCATACTCCTGGAGATGTACAGAAAGGAAGATAATTATTATAAGGTAATAATTATTTTTTTCATTTCCATCAATCATAAGATTTCTATTGTGCACAGGTAATTCTCCAATTACAACCATAATTGAGCCCAAAATATATGTTGCTAAGTGAAACATTTGTTAAGTGAGTTTTTCCCATTTTACAACCTTTCTTGCCACAGTTGTTAAGTGAATCATGTTATTTGTTAAGTTAGTAACATAATAGTTAAGTGAATCTGGATTTCCCATTGACTTTGCTTGTCACAAGGTTGCAAAATCTGATCACAGGATTAGGATTAGAACACTGTAATTGTCTTAAATATGAACCAGTTGCCAATCATCTGAATTTTGATCATGTGACCACAGGGACACTGCAATGATTGTAAGTGTGAAAAACGATCATAAGTGACTTTTTCAGTGTCACTGTAATTTTGAATGGTCACTAAATGAACTGTTGTTAATCGAGGACTACCTGTAAATAAATTTTCTCCCAGGTGACTCTGATGGAGAAGTCAACTAATTCACCAATGAAAGGAACTCTGGAAGCAAGCAATCTAATATATTGGTAATAATTTCTCTCACACTACTACCTCAAGGGACATCAAATGCACATTTCTCCCTGCACTGCAACTTTGGTGATTCCTTTAAGTAGTACTCCTGTAAAACCACTAGGGGAATCACTATTTTTAAAATGTTTTTTGCTATATGGTAGATGTCATACTGAATAATTAGGAACTCAAGATCTAGCTCTATTTAAACCATGGGAATTATATAACATATTGACCACATGATCAAGAAGTCCTGCATTGATTTCAGTGTATTAATAGAACTTTCTGTATACAAACAACTGTTATGGGCAATAAAATTACAATATTAGAATCCCTGGAAACGTTGGACTAAGCCATTTATTTCACTTTCTATTTGCTCATATCTTTGAATGTCCTGCACAGGTTTCCTATGAATGCAAATAACTTCTATGTTCTCAGGAATTCCTCCCTTTTCTGCAAAATAATATAATAACATTATATAACATTATATGTTTTTGTTTTTATTTTATTTATCTATCTATTTATTTATTTATTTGACTTGATTTGTCAATCAATTACAAGATACAGATATAAGAATAAACATAGTTTTCAATACATGAGATGGATACTTATAAGAAAAATAAAAAGAAGAGATGGGAGGAGCTTGCGCCGTGGCGATACGGTCTGCAATCGAGCTCCTCGATTGCAGCCGATATCTCCGCCACCGGCCGGTCCAACGGACCTACGCTGTCCCGTAGGGACAGCCATCGTGAAGAGCATACCCTGAGGACTCCGGGGATACCGCAAAATCCCTGGAGAGCCCGGGTGAAGCTCTTCTTGCCAGCGGCGGAGAGGCAGCCCCCATGCTGCTGAGGCCGGGGCGGCTCCAGACGGAAAGAGTTTGAGAAAGAGTTTGTCGGTTGGGTGAGAACTTCTTTTTTTTTATTTAATTTTTTGAGTTTTGAAAGTTTACTCTAATTATCTGAAGAAACCTGTGTGATTTTTGTTTTGTTTTTTGACAAAATTGACTTAGCGGCGTTTTTTTAGGGAAACGTCAAAGAGAGAATCCATTTTTTTTTCTTTTCTTTGCTTCCGGACTCTATTGTTATTTATTGGATAACTGGACTGTTTTCTTTTTTCTTTTATATATTCATATGTTTTATTCTTCTTCTGGACTTTTTTTTTTTTTTTCTGGGCTAGAGGCTTCTCTTGACTTTGTTTGACTTTTCTGTTTCTGTTTTGTGTATTGCAAGCCGGCTTTCCCTTAAGAGAGGAGGGGGGAAAGTGAGAACTATGATACTTTGTAACACTGCCACCTAGAGGCTCGGAAATATTTTAAAAAAAAATAAAAAACAGACTCTTCTTCTCAAGGACATCCCCTGATAAGATAGAGGAAAGCACTTTGTGGAATATTATTACAGGTGTCTTTCTGGATATACATGGCTCAGCTTTGAAGCTTGTGGGAAAGAGAAGGGAGTTATAATTAGAGCCTTGGATAATTAAATAGAGTGCAGTGTTGTTGTTGTTTTTTTTGAGTTCTGCCAACCCCTTCACTAACATCAAGGTCCTTACTTTTAAGCTTGATTTATTTGCAAAGGGAAGCCTCTGAATTTCTTTTTTCTACTTTTATTTTATTTTGATTTAACTGATTTTATTTTTTCTTTTGCCTATTTGGATCCTGTTTTTTCTTTTTTCCTTTTTTTTTTAATGTACATCAGCGGACTATTTCTTTTTCCTTTTTTCAATTGAGGTTTTTTTTTTTTTTTTCTGGCTGGACTAAGGTGTGGAATCTGAAGAAACTTATTTTTCTTGGTTTTTGTTTTGTTTTTTGTTTTTTCTCTTTTTCTTCTTCCCTTCTTCTTTTTTGGCTTTGTCTTGTTTATTATTATTATTGGATTTTTATTTTTACTGTTACTTTTTTTTATGGTTTTTTTTTTCCTCTTTTTATTGGACTAAGGTCAGGAAGAATTTGAAGAATTTTTTTTTTTTCCCTTTTTCTTTTTTTCTCTCACTTTTGGCTTTTTTATTGTTGGCCTTTTTACCTTGGATTATAATTTCATATTTTTTTCTCTTTTTTTTGTGGATTAAAATTTGAAAAAACTTGAAGAGTTGGAACCACTTAAAATGAGTAAGAAATTTATATCTTCGGGTGCCTCTATGTCTGCTTCTGCCTCCCCACCATCTGGACAGCGCTCAATTCAGACATTGTTAAAGCAAGATAAAGAGAAAGAAAAAGAACAAGAAAGAGTATCCTTCCAGATGATTATGCAAGGAATTCAAGATCTTAAGGTAAAAATGGATACGATTGAACAAAGAACAGGTAGGATGGAACAGATGATGGAAAAATATGAAGAGAGACTCCAAAATGTTGAAGAGGGAGGCAAACAAAGAGAGGAGAAAATTGGAAATATCGACAATAGATTAACAGCGATTGAACAAGAAAAAAGTGAGATGTTGAAGTGGGAGTTGGATAGATCAGAATTTTATCTTAGATTTCAAAATATAGAAGAAGAAAAAGGACAAGATTTGGCTGCGATAATGGTAGGAATTCTGGCGGAGGCGCTCGAGATAATAGAAGAGAAGATGATGGATGGAATTGATGAGATATATCGAGTTTTTACAAGATATGCGATGAGAAATAACCTACCCAGAGAAGTTCATATTAGATTTATTAAAAAATCTTTGAAGACACAAATATTGCAAGCAGCAAGAGAGAAGCCACTGAAATATAAAGGTAAAGAAATTTTGGTTTTAAAACAAATACCTAGAAGAGTGAGAGAGATGAGAAGAGAATACCGATTCCTGACTAAAAGGTTATTGGAAAAAGAGGTGTCTTACAGGTGGTTGATTCCAGAAGGATTGATGTTTACGTGGCAGGAACAGAGACATAGAATTGATTCAATCGAGAAAGCAGAACTGTTTTGTGCAGAGGTTTTTGGAGGCAGAGAAGGAGGAGCAGGAAAGGAGGTCCCATCAATTGAATCCCAAGAGGAACAAATGGAGGTTGGAAAAGAAGAAGGTGCAGTAGGTGGACAAGTGGATATTAAAGATCAACGTGAGGCAAGACCCACGAGAGTGGTTAAATCTAAATATAAAACATAATTATGGAAGAGAAAAAATTGATTACAATGAATATAAATGGACTGAATTCAGCTGCTAAGAGAAGGAAGACTTTCCATAAATTAATGAAATTAAGGTTCGACATAATTTGTTTACAAGAAGTTCATATTAAAAAGCAACATGAACAATTGTTATTACAACCAAAATTAGGGAAATTGTTTACCTCTTTGACACAATCCAAGAAAAGAGGGGTGGTTTTATATATTAAACAGGCCATTCCAGCAAAAATGATTTATACAGATGATGATGGGAGAATATTAATGGTAGAAATAATGGACAATAATAGAAAGATACTTTTGATTGCAATTTATGCACCGAATGATAAACAGGAAGAATTCTATAGAAAATTACATACTAAGACTGCCGAACTTGACTATGCTAATGTAATTATGATGGGAGACTTTAATGGAATTGTGGATAATAGACTTGACTATATTGCAACAGCAGTAAAGCATAACAGGAAAACTCTTCCTAAATCCTTTTTTAAAATGATAGATGAATTAACTTTAAAAGACATATGGAGAGAAAGAAATGATAAATCTAAGCAATTTACGTTCTATTCAAATAGGCATCTATCATGGTCCAGACTGGATATGATTTGGATCTCAACAGATTTAATGTCTAGTATTCAAGAAGTAAATATTGAAACAAGTACTTGGGCTGACCATAACCCATTGACAATTGAATGGAAGGGACAAAGGAAAAGATCGAGATGGACATTAAATAATTCTATTTTAAAGGATAAGGAATTTATACAATGGATGGAGAAAGAATTGGCCTTCTTCTTTAAAGAGAATAGAAAAGAAGACACCTCAATACAGAATGTTTGGGACACAATGAAGGCCTATGTTAGAGGCTTGATAATAGACTATACAAGAAAAAAGAATAACAGAAAAAGGCGAACTCTTAAAGCCTTGGATGATGAATATAAGGGACTTGAAAAAGAATTACAGAAAATGCCACACAGAAAAGATGTTAAAATGAAACTGGATATAACTAAACATAAAATGGACTTAATAGAGAAAGAAGAATTGGCACAGAAAATTAGGAATGCTAAACAGAATTATTTTGAGGATGCAAATAAGCCAGGTAGATGGCTAGCATACAAATTGAGAAAGGAGAAAGAGTCGAGGAAAATACCGCAGTTAATAGACGACCAAGGTAAAATTTGTTATGGCAGCAAAGAAAAAAAAGATATTATTTATGATTTTTATAAGCATTTGTATAAGAAAGAAGACATTGATGAGGAGAAAGTTAAACAATACTTGCAGAATGCAAATCTACCTAAGATACCTAAAGAGATTGAAGAAATGCTAGAAAGTAATATAAGAATGATGGAGTTAAGCCAAGCACTTAAGAAACAAAATAATGGAAAGGCACCAGGTCCAGACGGGTTTCCTGTAGAATTTTATAAAATCTTTCAAGAATCACTGTGTATTCCACTGTTAGAAGTTATGAATGAAGTTATGTTAAAAAAGATGATACCTAAAACATGGTCAGAGGCTTACATTACACTTATTCCAAAAGAGGAGGCGGACCTACTGCAAATCAAGAATTATAGACCGATTTCTTTACTGAATGCAGATTATAAAATTTTTGCTTCAATTTTAGCAGAAAGACTTAAAAAGTACTTGAATAACTTTATCCACCCAGACCAAAATGGGTTTTTGCCAAAGCGACAAATCAGAGACAATATGAGAGTAATTCTGGACACCCTGGAATACTATGAGGCGCATCCTGAAAAGCAAATGGCTTTGATATTTTTAGATGCTCAAAAGGCATTTGATAACGTGAATTGGAGATTTATGTTACTTTTAATGGAACCGATGGGCTTTGCTAGAAGATTTATTCAGGCAATAGAAGCAATTTATAATGAACAAACAGCTAAGGTAATGATGGAGGGAGAATTTACAGATCCTATTAATATAAGAAAAGGCACAAGACAAGGTTGTCCTCTTTCTCCCTTGATATTTGTATTGACTTTGGAAGTGTTGAATAGAAATATCAGAGAAGATAAAACTATAAAAGGAATGAAAATTAAAAAGGAAGAATTTAAACTACAAGCCTTTGCAGATGACCTAGTCTTTATCTTGGAAGACCCTATAGAAACAGCCTCGAAACTGTTGGAAAAGATAGAGGTCTATGGGGAGGTGGCTGGTCTGAAAATAAATAGAGATAAAACAAAGATTTTGTCAAAGAATATGTTGCTGAAACAAAGGGAAGAGTTGGCAGAACTGTTAAAAATTCAAGTTACAAACAAGGTTAAGTATCTGGGGATATATTTGACATCAAGATGTAGTACATTGAAGGAGAATAATTATATTAAACTTAAACAACAGATAGCTCAAGATTTGAAAAAATGGGAGAACTTACAATTGTCATTAATAGGAAGGATTTCAATAATCAAGATGAACATTTTACCCAGAGTCTTATTTTTGTTTCAAACAATACCAATTAGGCTTGGAAAAGAATATTTTGAGGATTTAAATAAAATTGTTTTGAAGTATATATGGCAAGGCAAGAAAGCAAGAATAAAGTTAAAGCTTTTACAGGATGCTAGATTTAGAGGAGGGTTTGGTCTGCCTAATTGGGAGTTGTACTACCAAGCTGCAAACTTGACGTGGGTTAAAGAATGGATAACATTAAGGAAAACCAGATTGTTGACATTAGAAGGTCATGATTTGTTGTTGGGCTGGCATGCTTTTTTATGGTACAAGGGAACTAAAACACAGGGGTATTTTAGAAGACATTATATACGGGAGTCTCTGTGGTTGAATTGGGAGAAGATAAAAAAACAGTGTTATTTGAAAATTCCAGTTTGGTTATCGACGATAGAAGCGTTCTCTTATCCTATAATTTATAAAAAGGAACAAACAGTTAACTATGGGGAATTATTAGATGAAAAGGGTGAACTTAAATCGATGCAAAAATTGGAAGAACAAGGTATACAGATGAATTGGTTTTCATATTTGCAAATACATTCAAAGTACTATGAGGATTCCAAAGCAGAGGGATTTTATGATAAGCAAACTGACTTGGATAAGATTTTGATGGGTACTGATGAAAAGGTGATTAAAAAATTGTATGGTTATTTATTGCAAATTAAGCTTGAGGAAGAACAAGTTAAAGAAACTATGATTGCGTGGGGGAGGAATTTTGGATATGGGATTGATTTAGAGAAATGGCAGAAATTATGGTCGCAAAATTATAAAATGACAATGTCTACAGCCTATAAAGAAAACTTGTATAAGATGTTTTACAGGTGGCATTTTCCCCCGACAAGGATAGCAAGAATGTTCAAGAACAAATCCGAAAAATGCTGGAAATGTTATCAGAAACCTGGTTCATACTATCACATGTGGTGGACTTGTGAGGATGCTAGAAAATATTGGACTAAAATCCACATGTGGCTGGAAAAAATGACAAAGAAGCATATAGACTTGAAACCGGAGTTTTTTCTATTGGGAATACTACCAGATACTTATAGTAAAGAGTTGAAATATTTGATTGTAAATGTATTGACTGCTGCTAGGATTGTATTTGCAAAAAATTGGAAAAATGAGAAAATTCCATTGCAAGAAGAAGTTGTAAAGAAAATTTTGGAATGTGCTGAGATGAGTAGATTGACTTTTGAAATTAGAGAGCAAGAAGATAAACAATTTTATTTAGTTTGGGATCTTTTCTATCAATGGTTGAATGATGAAATATTAAAATATAAAAGTTAGATAATAAGGAATAATAATGACTTTATTTTCCCTTTCCTTTTATTGGTTTTTGATACTATATCTATATAATAGTTTTCTTTGTTTCTTTCTTTTTCATATTTGGGATAGAATTGGTATGATTATAAGATTTGTTTTAGAATAAAATATTTAAAATATAGTTATCTCATAAAGGCATGACCGAATAAAAGTTTAGTCAATTTTTTTTTTTCTTCTTTAATAGCGATACTAGGATTTATAAATTTGTATTGATAAGAGTATTATATAAAGTAACTGTAATTGTGACTATGAGGTGAATGCACAAAACCGATGGACCAACCGACTTACTGTGTGTACAAAAATATGGGGGAGCTGATACTTTTATGTTTTGTTGTTGTGTTTTGTATGTTAAAAAAATAATAAAAATTTATTAAAAAAAAAAAAAAGAAAAATAAAAAGAAACAATAGGACAGCGATGGTAGGCACGATTGGTGCACTTATGCACAGTCCTCTTAGGAAGGGTCTGAGGTCAATAGTAGACAGTCTAAGGCTAAAGTTTTTGGGGTTTGGGGAAGAAACCACAGAGTCAGATAAAGTATTCCAGACATTGACCACTCTGTTGCTGAAGTCGTATTTTCTGCAATCAAGTTTGGTGTGGTTAACCTTGAGTTTATATCTATTGTGTGCTCTTGTATTATCGTTGAAGCTGAAGTATTCATTTGCAGGTAGGACATTGCAATATATGATTTTATATACTATATTTAGATCGGACTGAAGATGGCGTAGTTCTAGGTTTTCTAGGTGTAGAGTTTCAAGCCTGGTGGCATAAGGTATTCTGCAATGAGTAGAGGAGTGGAGAACTCTTCTTGTGAAATATTTCTGGACCTTCTCAATTGTGTTAATATCAGATACATGATATGGGTTCCAGACTGATGAGCTCTATTCAAGTATAGGTCTAGCAAATGTTTTGTATGCTCTAGTTAGTAGTGTGATATTACCAGAGAAGAAGCTACATAGGATTAGATTAACAACTCTTAATGCCTTTTTGGCTATGTAGTTACAGTGGGTTCCAGCACTTAGATCATTAGAGATGAGTACTCCAAGGTCCTTGACAGAGTTTGGATCCTCAAGAAGGCCTTGACTATTTAGCTTGTATTTTATTTTCCTGGGGTTTTTTTTTGCCAATATGTAAGACAGAGCATTTATTTGTTGAGATTTGAAGTTGCTATTTGATTGACCATTCTGATACATAGTCAAGGTCTTTTTGGAGGGTAGTATTGTCTGTGGTGTTGAATAGCTTTACATTATCAGCGAAGAGAATGCAGTTGCTCTTAATATGATCACAGAGGTCATTTATGTAGAGTATGAAGAGGTTTTTTTTACCAATAATGGAGAATATTGGTAACTCAAGGTTAAAATGAGGGATCATTGGTACTCTCTGAACTTGGTCGTTTCCTTGCTAACATTTCATGACTCAAATTAGATAACATCATTGCTAGTGAAGTTACAGGACTAGCACTGATTATGTTAACTAATTTGGGTAATGAAATGTTGGCAGGCAAACAACCAAACTCATGGAGCACCAAGGACCTCTCACATATGTTTGTGTATGAATCTACTCCTACACTGAATTAAAAGGGAATTCATACAAGGATTCAGGACACTGATTATATGTTCATATACACTTTGGATGAGCTAAACAGATCACTGGACATTCAGTATAAATCTAAAACACTGACGGCTTCAAAAGCAATGAACCACATTCTGTGTCCAGAGTAGACTGGTATGTAGTAGACTTACTCTGAACGTTCTGGTTCCATTTGGAACATTTACTGCTACATTGGGTTTCTGCTCAAGTTTCTGTTCTACTATGAAGGCCATGAACCAGCTTTCGTGCAGTGCATATTATCATAGGTGTTAAGAAAGCATGCATGGCTATGATAAGGATCCAATTTCTCTGTGAATAGGCATGATTTATGCATAAGCTTATGCTGAACAAAAATACTCCTGGCTGAAGGGGAATCAAATGGGTAGAAAGTCAAATCTAAGAGCATGCTAAAATTGTACCTTTGGGTTTTTTTTAAAAAGGAGTCAAATGAAACAATTTTTTTAGATCAATAGTTCTAGTGGCCAAGAATGTTTCTGGCTTTTCTGGATAATTTTCACCTTTTAAATCTACATCTAATCCATTACAGGTAGTCCTCAAGTTACAATGTTTTTTTTAGTGACCATTCAAAGTTACAACGGCACTGAAAAGAGTGACTTATGATCACTTTTCATACTTATGACCATTGCAGCATCCCCATGGTTACATGATCAAAATTTAGATGCTTAGCAACTGATTCATATTTATAATATTTGCAATGTCCTTGGGTCATATGATCACCTTTTGTGCCCTTCTAACAAGCAATGTCAATGGGGAAACCAGATTCACTTAATAATCAGGTTACTAACTTAACCACTGCAAATATTCACTTAACAACTGTGGCAAGAAAGGTTGTAAAATGAGGCAAAATTCCTGCACTGATTTTAAATATGGGTTTAGGCAGAGGTAGGATTCAAATTTCTTAACAACCAGTTCTGTGGGCATGGCCTAATTTGTGGGTGTGGCTTGTTGGTCATGTGACTGGGTAGGCATGGCTTGACTGGGTGTGGCTTGTTGGTCATGTGACTTGCTGGCGTGGCTTTTATGTAAATATTGATGTAAATATATATATTTTTTAATAAAAAAGGGCAACTTTTACCCAAAATCGGGCAAAGCAGGCAGGCAGATTGAGTTGCTCACAGAATCACAGATTCATTTCTACCTTTCTGCAATATATTACTGGAGTCTGCACTGAAAAATAGAAGCTTCAGTCCTAAGAAAGGTTCAGCTCTGCTTTTAGATTAGCTAGAAAGCAAGAAAACCAATGATTTCCTGCTTTCTAGCTAATCTAAATCTCCCGGCACAGCAGAACAGCTGATGGTTGGGGGAAAAAAAGGAAAACTAGTAACTTACCAAAGGCAGGCAAGTTGGATGGCATGAATGCCAGGTAAGGAGTGGGCAGGGCAGGGCAGGGCCAGCCAGTGAAGCGATTTGCCGGTTCTCCGAACTGCGCAGAATCGTAACAACTGGTTCTATAGAACTGGACCAACCAGGTAGAATCCCACCCTTGGGTTTAGGGTTGCCAAGTTTTATAGTGATGGGAATGAGACCACACATTCCAGAATATCAGCAGAGGTAGTATTTTAAAAAGCTACTTTTGTTTATTAATTTAAAATAAAATAATGGAGAATTATATTACAGGATAGTCCCTAAAGAATTCTTTTTGTTGTTCTGCTTTATCATTAATGCAAATCATTAATGTCATTCAGCACTGAATATCTTTTCATTGATATAAACCACCCAGAACAACATTGGCCTAGGCTGATGAACTCCCATCAGCCTAGGCCAATGTTGTTCTGGGTGGTTTATATCAATGACTGCAATTAAATTGCTGACTGCAATTAAAAAGCCATGCTGGAGAGAGCAGCTATAAAATCTATCTTACTCCTAGTGGAAAGCAAAGCACTTGCCTGACTCTGAAAAAAAGCATCTTGCATGCAATGTGCAGAATCTCACCTTGTTACACCATCTCATACTGATTGGCAGTAATAAACCGAGACAGACAACACGCCAACAGCATGCCAATCAGCTGCAGAAGAGAAAGGAAAAGAATCATGCATTTAATCCAGTGTCATGAAATGTAGTGAGTCTGCAAAAAGGATTTTAGATTTTTAAATTTGTGGAAATATGTGAAATGAAATATTATTTTATATTATACAGCCTACAGCCAAAATAGAGTGCCTAAAAGTAACCTTTATTCAGAATGAATACCATTGAACAATGGAATTTGATATAAACAAATAAACATAAGTAGCATGGGTCTATTCTTTGCATTGCTGAATTTAGCTTTTGGCAAAAGGCTACATAAATGTTGAATTAGATATGCACATTCATTTTTTTTATCCTTCACCATGCCTCTGGTCAAACATATTTTTCAGTTGTTTGAAATATATTTGGATGTGACTGTGGATCAGGATATCTATTAGTTGAATGAGCAACTTTAATTTAGTTAAAAGCAACATTTTGAAATTATTTTAAGTCTCCAAGAAATGCAGTGGGGTGGAATGATAAGATGTTGCTAAAAAGGCAAAGTTGACATTTCTAGATGCATGCATTTGGCTGGAGCGGGTTGTTAAGCATAGGATCTATTCTATTTCCTTTTTTCTTTTTCAAACTCAAAGTCTCACTACCAGTCACTTGGTGATTGGCCTCCAGCTTGCAGCACCATAGGTTTGGACTCTAATTGCCCAACCTTGCTATAAATCATAGACTAATTCTTGAAATAAATGGACATTCTTTACTTTTACCTCTAATAAGTACCATAGAAGAATCATTTTCTGAAAATTTGAGTTGGTCTTATCTATAAAGGGCACTATTTTATGAAAATGCCAAATGATATGTCTCATTGGTGAATTTTAGAAAAATATATATTTTAAGCCTTATTTTCTCAATAAATAGTATGTTTTAAAATATTTCTAGACTATATTTGTAACTTTATTCTGAAAAAGCATTTCAATCATTGAAATGTTCCCCTTCCCAAAACTATTCTCAAATTCAAACTGTACCTAGGAATGACTTCCAGTTTTAGATTTTGTTGATATTAATGTTTTTGCCTCACTCAGATAATGCACAAATATTTAAATTTACTTTAACAAGAGAACTGTCTAACAAAAAGTAGAAAATAATAGTATAGACAAAACATACGACTACATATTTTCCCATACTATTATTAAAATTAAGAGACAATATGTTGAAAAATTGATTTCTAATATATTTTACACATGTGCCTAGTCTCAGTCCTGCCTAATTAATAAGAAAATAAACTCATGCTGTAAGTAATATTATAATTTTTCTGTATTTTAAAATTAATAATCTCCTGTCAAAGTAATAGCTACAACATGGAATTTTACAATTATTTTTCTTAAGTATTTGTTGATCTAGATGTAATTGGAAAATATTCATCCATATTATTTCATCATGTGCCCTTTGATAACAAATTTTACCAGATAATGTCATTTTTGTTTCTAAGCTTCTAAATTATTACAACCTATGGAATAAACTTTTGATAGGAAACAAAACAGAGATATCTCAAAGGCAGCTCTAGATATATCTTTGCTTCTCTTTTCTGAACTACTATGATGCAAACAAGATTATACTGCCACACTGAACCACCACCAAAAAGATTAATGTAGTAGAATCAAGATTCTACTTTCAATGGCAGTGAGACAAAAAAATTCTGACAAGTTGGAAAGCTGATGACAAGAGTTCTTTGTTACATATTGCCATCCATCTGCATTCAGGGTTCCTGAACACCAAAATTGTCTCCCCCTACCAAGGAGAATGCTTGCACCTGTCATTAAGATTCTTCATAAATCTGCTTACTTTTTTGAAAAGTAATTTTGACTGCTATTATTTAATATACTTTGTTTAGTGAATGTCATAAATTAACTATGTACTATATACAGAACTAGCTTCTTTGCTTTTTTTAACTTTACTATTAATCAATTTAATGGTTAATATTGAAATCTAAAACAGCATTTAAACTGCTATTAATTTCTTAACTGCTATCATCATTGTCCTCAGCAGCAGCTGCATCACAAAAAATCCAACTAAACTGTCAAATGAGTTAAAGAAATTGGTCTGAATACCTCTTATTACTGACAAATACAACTCTGAATATGAGATGTGACTGGTAGTACTAGGCTTTATTTTAGAGCAGTGTGTTGAATTAAATGACTTTTAGCATCTTTAGATCTATGACTAATCTCAGTAAATTAGAATGATTAATTTCATTTGGCATACTATTTTAACATAACTATAGCAAAAAGATAGACTTAATCCTTTGTGCTTAAAAATAAAAAACTTAGGGACACGTTTTCTAATTTCTGAAGAAAGAAATTCGCATGGAAAGCAGCTTCATTAGCATGTTGTCCTGACTTTGATTTTTAGATGCAGTATTTACATAAAATCCACATTTGTTTACAACAAATGCTAACTGCTTGAGTCTTGATAAAAAATATTTGTTGAATGGTCTTAACTATAACCCTCTAAATGGGACAAATTAAGCATATGCTTAATTCTTTTCTAAAACATTATGAGATTCCAAATTTGATATTTCTTTTAAACAAAGACAAATCTAAGTTATGCAAACTATGAATCAACTATTTGTCATGTGGGCTGTTTATTCTCCATTTACACTACTTTTACTAGGTTAACCCTTATTTGATCCAATGGAAGAATCTTTTCCCCACTTGAGGCCATCATTCGTTGGGCTGTAACTGATACTCTCTAGGTGAAACTCCATTTAAGTTAGAAAAAGAAAAATCAATGAACAGATTACCTAAGCATTAATGAACAGTTTGAGGCATGTACCTCTCCATAATCCCTCCCTGAAGCTGGGTCAAACACACTTCAAAGCAATTAAATGGTATACCTGTGAGAATGCAATTCCAAAAGCCACTCCAGCTATGATTCCCATATTGGTCTCCATAAAACTGGTCACCAAATCATAACAGCCCTAAAGAAAACAAAGAACATTTAATTGCTCTTCAAAATTATATCCTCTGGTCCATGTTTAATCACTTGAAAAATATTTACTAGAGATACAACTTTTCTGAAATTTGTCACAATCAAATATGATTTAAAATACTTCTTTAATTTTCTGTCCCCACTGCATATTCATTACAATTGTTGAAAAATTATCAGCAAAATTACCTGATAAAATATGCCTTTTGTTAACATTTTCTAATTAATGTACTCACACTTTATTTCATGCTATATGATTATTATCTTATAAATATTTTAGTAGAAAAGAAACCAGCTTCATCAGAGTATATTTCTGAAACGTGCTGAAGATGAAAATCATTGCATTGATAATATTTAAGCTGTTTAAGTAAATGAAGCATACCCAATCAGATTTCTCAGACCTGGTGTCCTCCAAAATACTTGTAATTTAAACCAATTGGCTTCTTGGTAACCAATCCAAGAATTCTAAGAGTGTGAGCCAACATAACTGGACATGAAATTAATCTAATTTACAATAGCATATATCTGTTGTAGTATGCTATATATTGGGCTGCTTTTCAAGATGACCGGGAAGCTTTTAGTTGGTCTAAATGCAGCCTAAATGCTGGCTGGTACATACTGGCATGAGAAAAATCACATGTTTTGCCTTGTACTGCTTTGATTCTTAGTGCAATTTGAAGTACTGGTTGGTTGGCATTAGGGGTACTTGCACGATTATTTTTTTCCTGGAAAATCTTGTGACTCCCACAAAGTGAGGAGAACAGAGGCTCACTCTGCTGTGTTTTTAGTAGGGGTGCACCCATCCTGGAATTTGATTTCCTCCTATCATTATACTGAAGTGATTTCCTCCTATCATTATACTGAAGATTTATACTGTATTTATACTGTATCTGCACAGTGGTGCAGTGGTTAGAGTGCAATATTGCAGGCTACTTCTGCTGAATGCCAGCTGCCTGTAATTTGGCAGTTCAAATCTCACCAGGCTCAAGATTGACTCAGCTTTCCATCCTTCCGAGGTGGGTAAAATGAGGATCCAGATTGTTGGGGGCAATATTCTGACTCTGTAAAACCACTTAGAGAGGGCTGTAAAGCACTGTAAAGTGGTATACAAGTCTAAGTGCTATTGCTATTGCTAATGCATCAACATTCAATGCTCTTTTATGAAACTTTTGTAGAATTCAATAGTTTATTTTTTTCTGAGTTGATTTGCTCCCTCTACTGTAAACCTTAGCACTGAAGAAAATATATTTTTGTGAAACAAAGTCTATTTGGCTTTATATATGTGCCATGAAACAAAGTTTTCTAATATTTATTCATTCCATTTGTTTTCATACACTATAAGATGCAACAATGTTTACAAACCTTGATTTGTGGCAATTTTTGCTGTATTCTTCTTGCAACATGAATTCCATACAGCTATAAAATATACAGTAATAAAACATATCTAATAAAGGATAGCCTCTGATCACTTATTCTATTTTCTACATTTAGATTGTAGATTGTTAACATATAAATGTGAAACATGTCCCAAATGATGAATTTAAAAAAGGAGTCAGAAACTAATAAAAGACAGCCATGAAAACTGTCATAAATAGATTCAAGTAGACTTGCCATTTGTAAGCAGTTGCTAATAGATTTGAATCTATTTGCTGAATTCTTTGCTTTAAGCAATAATTATTATGGGGATGTTTGTAGTCATAATAGGAGTGGTGTAGATACTCGCTTTCCACTTGGAAGGTTAAGAGTTCAATCCTAGGTAGTGGCAAATGTTTCTCTCTCAGGGTGCAAAAAAAAATATATCATCTGCTGCAAACTCTATGTGGCGTCAGGAAGGGCATCTGCCAGTAAATGCTCAGCTCCATTGACTCCCCAACTCTACCCCAAATTAAGGGATTACAGAGTTATAAAAAGCGGGGGGGGGGGCGGGGGGGTTATAGTTATAATAGGTATAGGGAAGTTAGTTCAGAAATCACTGAGGAAGTTTATTAATGGGTCTATGTGGAAAACATATTTTTCCTGTTGATAACTGGAAAACATCATGACCAGGATAAGAACATTAACAACCTGTCAGAAACATGTTTCAGTACATTATCAATAACCAAAGACAGGATCATAAAATAGTGGGCATAACAGAGACAGAGAAATACATGTATGCATGTCTGCATTAAATATTTTATTGTGAAATCCTGAAATGAACCATACCTTCTGGTTTATTTTAGTAGGAGCAATAGTCATGTTACGCAAGTCCATAGAATTACAGTCACTCGTGTTCATACAACAACTTGGGGGAATTCCATGTTCACTAAAATAAGGGCTTGTATTCCAGTTGGTGTAGTTCTGGACACCACAACAACTCAGCTAATGATGGGAAAAAGGAAGGAAAAATTGTTACAAAACTGGGAAAGATGTTATGCATTTGATTTCAAAATATTCCAAACAAATAAAGAGAGAGAAAAGATAGTCAAGGGATTATTATTATTATAGTAAGAGCCGCAGTGGCACAGTAGTTAGAATACAGAAGTGCAGGCTACTTCTGCTGCCTGCTGGCTGCCTGCAAATTGGCAGTTCGAATCTCACCAGGCTCAAGGTTGACTCAGCCTTCCATCCTTCTGAGGTCAGTGAAATGAAGATCCAGATTGTTGGGGGCAACATGCTGACTCTGTAAACTGCTTAGAGAGGGCTATAAAGCACTGTGAATCACTATGTAAGTCTAAATGTTATTGCTGCAGGTAATCGTCGCATTACAAATGGAATCGAGCCTGCCCAAGGCTCCATGCCCTTGTAACCCGAGGATTCATGGCAGGGGTGGGATGCTACTGGTTCACCCCAATTCAGGCGAATCGGTAGCTAATTTTTTCATTTTTAATTACCGGTTCAGTGAACCAGCAAATCCGACCCCTGGCTGGCTACCCACCCCACCCCTTCCAGAAGTCCCCACATATCCCATTTTGGATGCCAGGCCCGCACAGAGGCTCGGGGAGGGCAAAAACCGGGCCTCCCAAAGGATCCAGAAGGCCAGAAAGAGGCCTGTTTCTGGCCTCCAGAATGTCTCCGAAGCCCGGGGAGGCTGTTTTCGCCCTCCCAGAGGTTCGAGGAAAGCCTTTGGAGCTCGGGGAGTGCAAAAACAACCCCCCCCGAGGTGCAGGAGGCCAACTAGGCTACACATACATAGCAACCTGGAGAACTGGTTGCTAAAAAATTTGAAGCCCACCCGATACATGAGGGTGAATGGGATCGCTCCCTCCTTTCATCCACGCATTCACTAATCGAATGCGAGGCTCGTTACCCAAGGTAATTCAGGGTGGGGAAGGTCATGGGGGGCCCACTGTTCGAACAGTCCATCTGCCTAAGACCACCCAAGGCCTCCCCGACCCACTGAAATATCTCATGCTCCCCACAACTGCTTCCCCACCCCCAGTGACCTGCCACGCCAGGGCACTTCCCTTGTGAAGATCTAGCAAGCAGGCTCCTCTCTAGCCTCTCAACTGTGTGCGCCCCTCTGCAGTTCTGTTTTTGGGCCTCCGCTGCCATTGTCCGGAATAAAGCTTCTGAGGGGTGAATCCGGCCAACATTCCATTTGGCCCTCTGATGCTCCGTTCGGCCCTCTGCAGGCCTCCCTCAGCCCATTGCTTACTGAAATGAAGCGCCTGAGGCCCGGATCTGGCTGTCTTAAGCTCCATTTCGGCCTGAAATATGCAGGACAAATGTTGCAGAGCTTCTGCGGTGGTTTATAAGGGCGAACAACTGCTGTCATGCTGCAAGATTTGTAGTTTTGAGCCTTGTTTGCAAATGCTAGGGGGCACATCACGTAACTTTGAATGTTCACTAAGGGAACACTCATAACCCAGAGATTGTCTATATTATATTATCATAAGTGGTCATAATTTGTCAGAATGATGACGAAAAGGCAAAAGGCACAATTCTTGTCTAGAGAAATTTAAAATTTAAAGTTCAAACGCAGATAACAAACTGAGAAAGGAAAGAAATTTGCAAAGTTTTGTCTTTGCAAAAGTAATTTCATGATTACCTTCCTGTTATGTCTCCCCCTTAATTGCAGGAGGGCAAAACGAAACAAGCAGTTCACAAACCAAAAAGCAAACTCTCCCAAAAGGACTGTGGAAGGGTTTTCAGTCCTTAGCAATAAATCCAAACTCTGTCCGGCAAACCTGACGTGGCTATAAATCCCAAAGCCTCAAAGAGTTCTCTCCGTGTGTTCACTCCCATAAATCACTTTGCTTCTGGCAAAGCTCGCCAGCCAAGCCATTTCCTTTTATCCTCTATGAGGGCGTGTTAATCTCCTTAATTAGTCACTGGCTTGACGCCTCCTTCCTAATTGAGATTGACGCCTCATCCTACGTCTGTTTCTCACATCTAACCAGGTTCTTTCCAAAGACTCCTCCCCACTAGAAAAGTCTCGCAAGTGTTCCTGGTTAGCTATTCCGGGCTGTTGCTCAGCCAGAGGAGAAGAATCAGAGGAGGTCGAAGGTCCTGACAGCTCTATTAAATCAGGTTCGTCTCTCCTAGTTACATCCATTTCCTCATCCTGACTACAATCCAAATCGCTCAACAGTGCCGGCTCATAATTTACTGCCCTTTCCTCTTCGCTTGAGCTCACATCTGCCAACGGAACAGATTCCAACTCCGGAGTCACAACACCTTCCTATATTTTCACCAAAGAATAATATAAAAGTGTATTTTTACGCCAAGGCTGTGGAAATCTATGTGCCTTAAAATGATGAAATTCACAGATAGTTGGACAGAAAACAATTCTCAAATGCAAAGAACCCTCTGTACTGTAGGAAAGTATAAGCAGATCATTGGGCTCTCTATTTCAATATTACCAGTTGTAATTGACAGTAGCTGCCCCGAATGGCTGCAATGGAACCTGGGACTTCCTGAATGTAAATTATTTGAGTAAAACATCAGGAACTAGAAAAATGACTAGATAAGTATGGTTTGTTAAGGTATAGATATTTAAGAGCTGACCGGTTGCTGTAAGGCTGATGCAATGTAAGGCTGATGCAATGAAGATGAATCAGCATAGCATGGGTATTGCCTTTTTTAAGACAACGAATGGGTCCACAGAAGTTTTACCTCTTTAAGAGGCATCTATATAAAGGCAGCCTTAGAGGGCCTTTTTTTCCTTGTGTCTTGTATTCATTGCAGAGTTCTCCGTGTAGAGTTAAGAAGATTGTTTGTCATGTATTTGCCTACCACGTATATTTCTGTATATGTCTTATATATAAACCACTGTTAACTGCCTCTATGTGCTGTGTTTTGCTCCTGGGTTGTCTCACAATAGTAGTCACGCTACAAACACTCTGACATGGTTGGTGCTACTGCATCCATAAAAAAACACTGCCAACATCTACACCTTTATACTGCAATCCAAACACTGATTTTCAGTTCAGCAGCTCTAAACTTACGTTCTGTTGTACATCATCCACTGCATGGCTCTTCTCATCATTTCCATTGTAATTCTGGATGGCTTCAGTGTATGTCCTAAGGAAAGTGTCCTTGATCTAAAAGGAAATTGAGACAATGAGATAAACTGCATGAACAGTCCAATTAACTTTCCAGTGAGATTTCTCCTGCTCAACCCCAATAGTGAGGAAACATAATTTTTAGATGAAAAGTCAAAAATATATTTTACATGTCATTCCTCCTGAAAAAACATTAAAGATTAATGGAAGTCATCACTGAACATTTAATACATTCCTATTTTGGTGCAACCACAGAGAAATGAAAATTAAATATCACATTTGATACTATAACAGCCAAAATCCTGACTGATAAAGGGAGAAGCAATTATTTTAAAAGAATGAGGCTGCCATGCCTTTAAAAAAACCCAACAGGTCTGCCCTCTTCTTCCTTGACCTCTTCACTGTAATGGCATCAGAAAGGATATTCCTATCCTGATTGACGATATAGAAGGCTGGTTATGAAAATCAGAATTTGTATGTGGTAACCCTAACCATTTTTTCTCTAATAAATGTTACAGAGTTCTAAGAGACTTGTTCTTTGTATTAATCATTTTCAGTCCTGCAAGTCCCAAGAAGTCAGAAATAAAAAGGAAAGGGAAGGGAAGGAAGTGTTTGAGCTGTCTTTCCAGAAAACCCTACAGTAGTTTCACACATTATTTGCAAGAATTATCTATGTCATGCTTCTTAGTTTCACCCCATTACATTTTTTAAATGATTGAGGACCCCAAATAATTTATATCCATCAGTATGTACTGTTAGAAATTAAAATTTAGAAATATTAAAATATTTATTTGACTTCAAGGATCTCCTGAAATACCATACTTTAAGAACTGTTGATCTAAGTTGCTTAGAGATATTCAGAAGTTTTCTGGAAAATACTGATTATTAATCTGGAACAGTATATATTTGTGCCAAGAACAGAATCTTATTTCCTGAGTGTTCTGTGTGTTTCTGTGTTAACTTAGGAAAAGATTTGGCTGCTCTAAAGAACTGCAGATATCATACTCGCACATGTTACAAAATACCTTTTCTGGATATTTAGTCTTTCAAATCTGAAAATGCCAGTGGTTGATTTTTTTAGCTGCTTCTAAAAAGCAAACATTTCAGGAACCAAACCAAATTGTTGGGTTTTGTTTAAGCATAAATCCTATCCTATATTAATTTTAACTGCTATTTTCTAATTAGAAATGATAATGTGTTTCTGAACAGAAGTTTCAGGTACTAAATCACTAAAGCAATGTCAAGAGTTCCTTAATTTGACAGAACATTAAAAGAAAAAGAAAATAGAATGAAAATCAAAACAGGTTTCAGGACACCAACAATAGCTTTTCGGACTCTCCCCTTTATTATAATCTGATCGTTTTGTCAGATAGTCTTCATTCAACCAATGGAACAGCTTGCCTTCAGAAGCTGTGGGAGCTTCATCACTGGAGGCTTTCAAGAAGAAATTGGATTGCCATTTGTCAGAAATGATGTAAGCCAGTGATGGTGAACCTTTTTGTTGTGGTGTGCTGAAAGCGTGCATGTGCCGGCACCCACAGTGCAATGCACCCCACCCCTCTGCACAAGCATGTGCAACACCCCCAGCCCCTTACCTGCACTGCACATGCGCAAGCCTCCCAGCTGATTTTCAGCCCGTTTGAGGCCCTTTTCAGCCTCCCAGAGGCTCGAGGGAAGCCTCTGCAGCCTCAGGACGCCGAAAAACAGGCCTTCCGGAAATACCAGAAGTCCCCGTTTTCAGCCTCCAGAGGGCGTCTAGAGCCTGGGGGAGGCCATTTTTGCCCTCCCCAGGGCTTGAGGGAAGTCTCTGCAGGCTTTGGAGGCAGAAAAACGGGCCCATTGTGGGCTCCAGAAGCCCTCCGGAGGCTGAAAATGGGCACTTCTGGTATTTCCGGAAGGCCCGTTTTTTGGCCTCCCGAGGCTGCAGAGGGAGGCCAAAAATCAGCTGGGAGGCGCATGCTTGTGCAGTGCAGGTAAATTTGGCTGGGGCTCATGTGCCTGCACAAATGGCTCTGCGTGCCACACGTGCTATAGCTTCGCCATCACGGATGTAGGCTCTCCTGCTAGTGGGGGGAATTGGACTAGATGGCCTACAAGGTCCCTTTCAACTCTGTTAATCTGTTATCTAAATATGCCACAATATATATAGAATCGTGGAAAAGAAACATCTGTCTTGGACTAAAATTGCCTTCTAATTTCATCAGTCTAGGTATATTGTTATTAGAGAATGCAGGAAAGAAATTATTATAGTGCAGGAAAGAAATAACAATTTTCAAACTATCAACAAAACTATTTTAGTTAGGTCTTGCATCTTAAAAATCCTCTCTGAGTTACATAAATACCTGTTCAGTGGAAGTAGCAGAAGAAAATCTGTACAATGTACAAAGAAATTTAACTTCAAGGCCAATATAGAATAGCAAAAGTCTGTACATCTTTCTGCTGATTGAAGAAACACCCAGAATATACAGAGTTGCTGAATTTATCTAAATTATAACACCCAGTATCCTAAAATGGTTCAGCCTTGGTGGCATCAACCTACTAACAAGGAAGTTAGACTCACCTCATGACGAAATACAAATCCTGAAATGCCAGCCACTAGCTCAGCCAGGAAGACCAGAGATAGAAACATAGCATACTAAAAAAGAAGAGAGAAAGAAAGAAAGAGAGAGAAAGAAGAAACATCCACGGTATAGAACAGATTACTCATACTGAACAGCATTTCTATCCCATAAATGTTTATTACAGAGGGTGGGGGGAGACAGCAACTTTAATATGCTGTTCTTATTTCCCCTTTGAAACCTTAGGTCAGGGGTCTTCAAACTTGGCAGCTTTAAGACTTGTGGACTTCAACTCCCAGAATTCCTCCTCCAGTCATGTTAGCTCAGGAATTCTGGGAGTTGAAGTCCAAAAGTCTTAAACTTGCAAAGTGCACACAATCAGCACCATATGAAAAAGTAGTAAATCAGAATCCCTCAAGGTATGAGACTACAATTTTTTTCTTAAGTTTACTCATTCAGTTGCAAGAAATTAAAAACAGATATTAGAATCCTAGGAAAAAAGGGAGGGATCTGTCCTCTGAGTCTTTTTTAAAGAACTGCAACAAGGATATTATATCTGGTTAAAGAAAGGTATCATGTGATGGGATGTGCCTCTTACTCAACAGGAAGGCTTTTCGAGGCTCATTTACATACTTATTGCTGAGAAAAGCAACATGGAATAAAGAAGGTGCATGGCTGTTTCCCTGGGGTTGCCTTTTTCACAAAAGAAGGAAAAGGGCTGGTGAAAGGGTACTTTTTTTCTTGAAATGAACAGCTCAGTAATGTTGATGCTGGTGGATTTATTCTTTTTTTCTTGCTGGGCTAACCAAACTTAAAAATACTGGAAATGGAATGAAATGGCAGCATGTTGAAGTGCTTAGACAAGAGGAAAATGTAGTTCTAAAATTTTTGGCCTAGTCTAGAGCCAACTAAGAAACTATTGATAATTAAATTCAGTCCCCCTATGGCTATACAAATCCCTTTCAAAGTTATGGGATCTTTGTATGTATCTAAAAAGCACACCAATAGTGTAATCATGTAAGTTGTTAATTTCAAATTTCATAAGATTGTAATATCATAGCTTGGATACAGTCAAGTCAAGGAATTAAAGCAATTCTTCCCCTTATTGTGTATTCATTCTGGTTACATGAGTAGATGTCTAAATGTGAAATGTTAATGCATACTAATAAATAAAAATGTTACACAGGAATACACAATCTGTGACATTCCAGAGTGTGCTGACTCTTGTTTTCTAACCTATGACCATTGGGTTGGGGAGATTTTTTTTTATTTTGATGTTTGGGCTTTGTCTCAACATTCATTCCTTACAAGACACTAGAGAATTCAAAAGCAGGTCCCGCCACCTTCTATAAAAAGACAAGGGCAGACTTCCGGTTGGAAGGGCTTCGGCGACAGACAGAAATCTGCAATCGTGAATGGTTTCTGTCTGGGCTCACCGCTGGAGCGCCCCGAGCTGGCTCGTTTCGGGGCTAAGCCACCCCATAGAGGTGGTGAAGAGGGGGGAGACCACCAGCAGGGTCGAGGAGAGCCACATCTCTCCTCCCCAGCTGGCTATTACTCCCTTTCCCAAAGGCGGTTGCAGCGGTGGTCAGAAATGGCCACCACAAAGAAGAACTCGACCGGAAAAGAATGTGCAGGAGGAAGATAAGAACTGAAAGTTTTGGCTGACCGGGTTAAATTGTAAAAGCAACAATCAAGGTACCCTGGAATTTAAACTTACAAAAAATAACATCGCTCCCAAAGAAGAGTCGGAAGCAGCGAAGGAAAGTAAAAAGGGAAAGGTTTGGCTTTTTTCTTCTTCTCTCTCCTTCCCCATACTGACAACTAAGAGACTTAAATAAGAAATCGGAAAAATCCACTTTGATATCAATAGGCAATTAAGCTGAAAATAAAACAAAATGCCAAAGGGATAATAAAGATTTCTGGACATTAAAAACTTTCTTTTTCATAAGCAGGAAGGGAGAGAAAAAGAATAAGGGCAGGATCTGGAAGAGGGAGGAGAATGCCTGGAATTAAAAAGAATCTAAAGTAAAACTTCAAAAAGACTTCTAAAAGATATATTTTAACTGAAACTTTGCAACTAAATAGTAACCCCAGGAAGAGAAACTGAAAAAAAAGAGCAAAAAAGAAATAGCTTGCGTGTATTTGGATTATTTGGTGATCTTTGGATTTTTGGTTATTATATTTGAATGACTAAAATCAATTGGGTGGTTGTTTAAAAATTTATACAATGGCACCACTTCTGGATGAATTGAAAATGGAACTTAAAAAGTACAAAGAAGATTCAGAAGAAGGGAAGGGTTCTTTTGGCTTCATCTTTCAATTCTTAGAAATGGAGATTTGGAACTATGAGAAACAACAAGAAAAGACTGCAAAAGAAGAAGACTGGGACAAAGAAGAAGCATCTTTAATGAACAAGTAATTCTATGTGGGGAAGAAAAAGGAAAGGGGGGAAAGAGAATGGAGAATTTAAGACTTAAAAAAACAACCAAAGAAAAGAAAAATAATTCGAAAAATAAGTATAATACTGGAAAGCAACAGAAAAGGGGAAATACAGAAGAGAGAAATAGAGGCAGAGAGACAAGGGGGTAAAAAGGGGAGAGAAAAGAAGAGAGGGAAGAAGGAAAGGAAAAGAAGTTACAAAGGACCGGAGCAAGATATAGAGAAACAGGACCTATTTAAAGATAATGGGTGAAAATCTAACTGAAAAAGGGAATCTGTAAAGCTACATAAGATTGTATTGTTATATTAGTAATAGAAATAACTTTAGAAAATTGGAAACAACGTATGATTAAAATGAGGGATAAAATAGTTAGTGTAATTTAGTGAAATGTTTGTGAATAAAATAAGTGAAATAAAATAAATGAGAAAATTGAATTAGGAAGGAACGGGAACATTTTAATTAGCTAAAGTTTTATAAAATATAAGTGATGGGGGGGAATTAACTATGGAAAGCTTATAATTGTTCCCATAGAAGCATGATATTTAATTGAAAAGAAATGTTAAAGATATTAAGACTTTAATGAATATTAATATTAATGATAGAATTGAATTGGAATGGAATGTTGTTTTAATTATATACATTTATATTTTTTTTCTTTTTTTAAGAATACAGTGTGTATTTTAAGAAGGTACCAAGCAGAATCCGAATGGAAGTTATATGTTATATTGAATGTTACAACTTTAGGGAAAAGATATAAAGGCGTCATAGTCCAATCAGTAACTACAGGAGAAATTTTGTTTAATGAGAAAAGATAATAGATAATTGAAATAGGACAGACAAAAAATATAAAAACAATGATTTGAATTGAGAGGAGATAATTAAAATAAAATTGAGAAAATTAAAAGAGGGGAGAAGCTATGCAGAAAATGTAAAATAGTAATAAGATATGGAATAGAATATAAAAATGAGCATGAACCTGAATTTGTGTCTGTATGAAGAAATGTAACCCGGGATTATGCTGCTTTCAAAAAAGATGTTTTATTTGTATTTTTTTTCCCTTTGTGAAAACTCAAAAAAATTTACAACAAAAAAAAAGACAAGGGCAACAGTAATATACATATTTTAAGAATCTTATGAGAATTGAAAAGTGAAAGGAACAACTGACACTTGCCTAACATTAACAATACTGCCATCTGGCTATTTTAGTACTCTGTTATTTCTGAAGTCTTTATTGTTCTACAGTATGTTCCTAACTGATATTTTATTCTTGTGTAGAAAGTTTCTTCTAAGCTTCTAAATAAACACACAGAAACACATACATGTACAATGGGACATACAAGAATCTCGTCAACTCTTGGGGGTCAATATTGACTACTTTGGTGAGCCTGATTTAGGAGGTGGATGCAGTATTACATGAATCATGATTTACACGGGTTTTTCGATTGCACAGAAAAACTATCTGGCTTGAACAATCAGGCAAAAAACAAATCCTGAAATAAATATTTACTTTTATTCAAAAGCACTTAAAAATTAGAAGTATATATTTTAAATGGCTAAAACTATAGTTCCATTACAAATCAGTGGCATCTGCCTTCCATGCAGCTGCAGTTTCCAGGGTCCCATAGAGCAGGGGTCGCCAACCTTTTGGACCTCAGAGAGCACCAAACTCATAATTTTAGATCCCAGTGGCCACAAAGCAGTTCTGTGGGCGTGGCCTAATTTGTGGGTGTGCCTTGGTGGTCATGTGACTGGCTGGGCATTGCTTGTATGTAAATATTATAAATATTTGTATAAATATTGATTTTTTTAATAAAAAAGAACAACTTTTACTCAAAATCAGGCAAAGCAGGCAGATTGAGTTGCTCACAGAATCACAGATTCATTCAGAGATCTATCTATCTGCCATTGGCTAGCTCAGTCTGTCACATAAAATTTGCTTGCAAGCAAACTCATTAAATTTGCTAGCAAGCAAACTCACAAAATTAACTCACAACATACCATGTATGTAAATATTGATTTTTTTTTTATAAAAAAAGAGCAACTTTTACCCAAAATCAGGCAAAGCAGGCAGATTGAGTTGCTCACAAAATCATTCAGTGATCTATCTATCTGCCATCAGCTAGCTCAGTCTCTCAAATGTGCTTGCCATGAGTCTGCACTGAATTTGTTTGCAAGCAAACCTTCAGTCCTAAGGGAGGTTAAAAGCAGAGCCGAAGATCTAAAGACTAGCTAGAAAGCAAGAAATCCAACCATTTCCTGCTTCCTAGCTAATCTAAACCTCCCGGCAAAGCAGAACAGATGATGGTTGGAAAAAGGAAAAATAGCAATTTAGCAGGCAAGTTTGTTGGGTAAAGAGTGAGTGGGCGGAGAGAGTTCCCGCGGGAAATGTGGGTGGCGCAGCCTTGTGTTTCTGCGCAGCCTGGATTATTTGCTTTGGAGGGGTGCTCTGGGGGTGAGATTTCTCTGCGGCCCACCAAAATTTTCTCATAGCGCACCAGTGGGCCACGGCCCACAGGTTTCACGACTGCTGCCATAGAGCCAACTTGAGCAAGGATTTCTGTAGTGTATTCTCCAGCAACAGCTGCCAGCTGGCTCTGATTCTCAGCTCATTCAAGGCAGCTAGTTGAGAGCTGCTGCCAGAGAAAACTCTGCTAACATGTGCTCATTGATCTCTTATCTGTAAACTTCAGCATTGCAGCCAAAGTGTTTATTATCAAGGTAAGCTGCTATCTCAATGACATGGATTTTGATCAGAGGTGGTGTTCAGCAGGTTCTGACCAGTTCTAAAGAACCGGTAGCAGAAATTTTGAATAGTTTGGAGAACTGGCAAATACCACCTCTGACTAACCTCACCCCGACAAAATTATACAAATAAAGTGATCTATGGTCCCTTGTTGGTTGCATATATACTTGTTGGTGTACTTGAACCTTCAGCTTTTTACAATGACATTATTTAACCTCCTCACCAGTTTCAGCATCCACGGGCTGCCTCGACATGTTGCAAAGCAACCAAACAGTCCAAACACAATGATTGTGGTACCCGTCCCGATGAGAACATATGGAGCGTTAGTGGAGTTTTCAGCAATAAGTGATATATAAGTGCCTAAAGTCAACTTCCCCCAGACACCAACAGCAAGAAGGATAACACCAGTTATCTGGAAAATAAGCAGCAGAAAAAGAGAAGGTTAGATTTTATAAAGGTAACATATGATCTTACTGACAACAGATTTTTTTTTCAAATGCACAGAATAACTGATCATAAAAATACAAAAGTGTTTATTAGGCTAATTAGGAAGAAACAATGCCACAAATCAAAGCTCCAGAACAGTAAATCAGCAGCCTACACTGATAATTTTACTGTTGAAAGTATCCAGCATGCTTAGGGGATACCTCTTGCTAATTGTTTTCCTCAAGCTTTTTCTGTCAACTACTGAAAAAAACTGCATGCATTTGTTTTATTTTGTCTTCATATTAAGTTCTGGTTTGAATCTCAAATATGAAAATGTTTTCAATTAGTCAATTTCATTCCACAGCCTTTCCAGATTTCACAGCCAGCCTGATCCCAAAAGCACAGCACTGACTTGGGAAAGATAGATCCAGATTTCCTTATTCAAAAGAAAAGATCAATCACTGACGCTTCCTTAGGAAAAATGTCAGGTATAAATTGTGATGTTCTCAATCTGTCTTCATGCTACATATTGTTAAAAAAAATACAGCCTGCACACATTCCATTCACAATAATCCAGCATGTGGTGAAATCAAGATGTCCTTTGGTAACATAGTGGATACTGTAAAACAGGCTTGTCCAACCCGCGGCCCAGGTCGCCTCGTAATGCGGCCCAATGCCCACCCCAACCATCATGCCAAAGCCAGCGAGAAGGAGGAAGAGAGGCAGGCGCGAGGCGGGGCGAGGCGAGCGCCAGGCCAAGCAGCAAGAGAAAAGGCGGGCGCCGTCAGAACGCCACCTCCCACTGTTACCGCCACCGCTGCTGCTTCTGCCCCCGCTGCCGCCGCTTCTGCCCCGCCGCTACCCCCGCCGCTTCTGCCCTGCCACTGCTGCTGCTTCTGTCCCCGCTGCCACCCCCGCCGCTTCTGCCCCCGCCGCCACCCCCGCTGCTTCTGCCCCCGCCGCCACCCCCCCCCCGCCGCCCCCGCCGCCGCCGCTTCTTCCCCCGCCCCCACTGCTGCTTCTGCCGCCGCCGTTTCTGCCCCCGCCACCATCCCCGCCACCGCCGCCGCTTCTTCCCCCGCCGCGGGGGCAGCGGCAGTGGGGGCAGAAGCAGCAGCAGTGGCAGGGCAGAAGCGGCGGGGGTGACGGCGGGGCAGAAGCGGCGGGGGCAGCGGCGGCGGGGGGAGAAGCAGAAGCGGTGGCGGGGGAAGGGGCAGAAACGGCGGCAGCAGAAGCAGCAGTGGTGGCGGGGGAAGAAGCGGCGGCGGCGGCAGAAGCAGCGGCGGCGGTGGGGGCAGAAGCCTTCCCCCGCCGCTGCTTCTGCCCCCACCGCCGCTGCTGCTGCTTCTGCCTTCCAGTCCTGCCTCATTCAGCCCGGCTATTTGCAGGAGGAGAGGTAGGCGTGAGGCAGGCGAGCTCCCCCCCCCCGCAATAATAATAATTTTCCCCCGGAAAATAAACTGTGATAAAAAAACCGGTGATAAAAAATAAATAATTTTAAATAAATAATTAATAATAAATAATAAAAACATCTCACTAACTTTATTTCCAAATAAATTTAATATGTTAACTATGTTTTCTATGGTTTTTGGGGATGATTGGGTATCGTTACTGTTATTTTATTTTATGTGCAGCCCAAACCAAATTTTCATCTTCTAATGTGGCCCAGGGAAGGTGAAAGGTTGGACACCCCTGCTGTAAAATGTATCATTTGCATATGTGGATATTCTTTCACACATGGGATTATATCTAGAAACCACAGGTTTGCGGGGCAGTTTAAGGGAAAAATATAATTATAAAGAACAGAATTACCATTTCTGGTGGTTGTAGTGACAGAACAGTAACTTCTGAAAAAATTGCCCCACAAATCTAATCCTTTGTTATTTCTCACTAGCTACGGTAGCCATCCAAAAATCATAGCTGAAATACAGATTATTGTCAGATCTGTGTATCTGCCATTCTTCAATGGAAGAAGAAAGTGAGGGGAGTTGGTACATGTAATCCTTTTTGATGTAACCTTAATATTCTCCCATGAGCTGTTCAGAGCATCCAGTGATGGGAAGGTGCTTCAGTCCCTTCTAGGAAGGCTGGGCTTAAACTTGAGACACTCCTCCTCCTCCACGAGACTCCTCCTTAGTATCCCCAGTTTTAGCTCAGCCTTTCTTCAGACAGGTTGTGTTATTGTTTTCCTGGTCAGAACAGAACACTGGCGATTTAGCTGATTTATTTCTCAGGTCAGGTAAAACCATAGTTTCTGTCACTAACTACCCCTGGGAACCTCCAAAAGTCATTTCGCTTTTTTTTTTTATGTTCCAGCCTCATAAACGTGGAGGCTTATCTTTCCAATCTGCCCTGAGGCTAAAAGCCTCTCGTTTCAGAGACGCTGCCTTAAACTTCTAAACAAGGAGGCTTATCTCTCCGATCTCCCAGCTGACTGAGTAAACGCTCTGTCCCTTCGAGGTTTGAAGCTTCAATTTAAAAGTGCAGCCTTTTTTCTTTTTATCGAGTCTCGAAGCCCCAACTTAAACAGTACAGCCTTTTTTCCTTTTATTATGAAGCTTTCCCCGCAGAACACCGCAGGGCAGGGAATTAGCCCCTGCGCCTTCCCGCTGAGCGGTTTTGCTTTCAGCAGGCCAGGCGGTGATAGCTGCTTTCATTTTCATTCTGCCACGAGGCAGCTGCCATTTTAAAGGCCGCATGGTTAAATTTGCTGAGTAATTGTTACTGTCTGTGAGGCAAGTTACCCAACAAGGTTTCCCTTCTTGGGGACCTGAGAAGGGAGGTCTCTACCACCAGTCCACTGAATGATAGAGGACTTGAACTGCTGGATTCCACAGGCAATGTGCAGCTAAACTGATCTAATTATCAGTTACAGACCTCTGTGCCCTCATGTAGGTGCCAGGTCTGGAGGGGGGTGTTCTGGTCTTTATATTTGATATTAAAAGTACTTTATTCAAAAACTGACTTGATTGACTAAAATTCTACAAATCTTTAAGTTATTAAAATAGATAAATATGTGTGTGTGTGTGTGTGTGTGTATGTATGTATGTATGTATGTATGTATAACAAAGCAAAACAGAACAAGAGACAACATTTGCTAAAGACAACGGGGAACTATTTATTCCAGGATCCCCTGCCCTTTAAGGGAGCAGGCTCCTACGTATTCCAGCCACCTAATTTCATAGCCTCTTTACATTGCTAATCTATCAAAGGCATTACCATGGCCAGCAACTACAGATCTAGACTAACTGCTAAAAATAGAGATAAGTCCACGGAGCCCCCAAAGACCTCTAAGGCAGCAGAGAAAGATGCATGCAGACACCATCAGGCATTAGAAAGGCAGGTGGAAAAACATACACGAGCAGCTGCACAGCCCACCTCTTCACCACTCATCATACCCTCTACCTCACAGGCCCAGAACCCTCCAACCGCCCCTCTGGATTTATCCAGAAGGAGCAGCATATCGATATAACCTCCCCAGGAGGCTCTTTCTAACATTCTCTCCCCAAGGAGGGCCCCAGAGGCAACATTCACGCCAACTGCAGCTGGCCTCAGACAAGAGGAGGAATTTCCGGAGGAAATTCCTGCCAACATGACGGCGTGGATGGAGCTAGCTATCCAGAAGGGCATATCAGCAGGCGTCCAACAGGCTATTCAGGCAGGACGAACACCCTCAGCTTCGGTTTGCGGATCTCTTTCTGAACGATCTCTGGGCATCACAGATCCACATCTTCATCAGGTACCCCCCCGCCGCAGATCTATCATTACCCACTGTCAGAGACCCTCAGTACACACAGGATATGGGAGATCAAGGGGATCCAATGGATCAAATGGAGGAGGGGTCAGTTCACACCCTTGACCAGGTATTGTCAGAGGTGGATCCGCTCGAAAGGGGGATGTCTGACGATGAAGGCCTCTCACCTGACCTCCGCGTATTTACAGGATTATTCCGCCCACAATTATTTAACTCCCTGCTGTTTAAGGCCAAGAACACCACACGGCTGGATAATATGGGTATGCCTCCCCCACCAAATACTCCAGGGGAAGCAGAGGTTCTCATATTCTCTCAACCAGTCACTGAGGCAGAGGTTATCCCTGTGTCACACGTTTTCCAATTTAGTGCAAAAACAATGGTCTGCAGCAGCCTCATATCCCGCTCCCACAGGACATGATAAAAAATATAATTTGGCACCCAAGTTCTCTAAATTTCTAAACACTCTGGAAGTGGAATAGCCTATTATTGTGCTTGCATCTTCCTCAGCCATCCCAAGTGAAGCTGAAGAGGCTCTCAAGCCTGAGGAAAAGAGGGCAGAACTAGCCCTCTGCAGGACACATGTCTTCGATGCATGGGCCATCAGAGCGGCCACAGCCGCCTCCTTTTTCACCAGAACATGTCACAGATGGCTCCGCCACCTGAGGGATACCATTCCAGCCTCAAACATTAGGGCACATCAAGATGTGGCTAAATTAATCGCCGCTGCAGAGTTTTCGGCAAATGCTACCTTCAATGTAGTTAATTTTCCTCTAGGGCCATTGCTTCCCAAATTGCAGCTAGAAGGTTACTTTGGCTCAGGCATTGGCAGGCAGAGGTCAAGCACAAGTGGCGGCTCGCCTCAGCTCCCATCTTGGAGAACAAACTATTTGGCAGTGTGCTTAAACCCCTCCTAATTGAAATCAGAACCAAAAAGAAAATTCTTCCCTCTCTTTTTCGTCAATCAGAGTCTAGATCACCACAGCCCTTTCGTAGGGGTACCTTTCACCCCTTCTACCAACCCTACTATCCAAGATTTCAAAGACAGCCTGGATTCAGACAACAGACAGATAGAATTGAACCTGGGGACAGATATAGAAGGGGACTCCATCCTAGGAGACAATTTTGAGGAACAGGATCTAGGCCCTTTCGCGGGTCCAAGTAACGACCACAATGAGATTCCCATAGGCGGTCGCCTAAAAATGTTTGCCAACCAATGGGACTCCTCTACTACTGACGCATGGGTCAGGAATACAGTACGATTTGATCTGGCACTGGAGCTCAGCTCCACCCCCCCGGATTTTTTTATGAAGTCCCCAATTTCCAGGGATGCAGAAAAAAGGTTTCTCATGGACACAGCCATAGCACATCTACTAGAGATCCGGGCCACACAACCCATCCCTTCTAATCAAAAAGGTCTTGGTTTTTATTCATACCTCTTCGTTGTCCCTAAAAGTTTGGGGGGATGGAGGGCAATCCTGGACTTAAAACATCTAAACCAATACTTAGTTTACTGAAAATTGAAAATGACCACTCTCCAATCCATCTTACTCAGCATCAGAAAAAACAATGTCCGTACCTCCATAGACCTCACGGAAGCTTACTTACATATCCCAATTAGGTCCTCACATTTCAAATTCCTTTGTTTCTGTTACAACAACGTCCATTACGAATATATTGCTCTCCCATTCGGCTTAGCTTCAGCTCCCAGAACTTTTACAAAGGTCTTGGCTGCCTTGGCAGCATCACTCAGAGATAGGTCCATCCGACTTCAATGCTACTTGGATGACATTCTTATTCTGGCATCTTCCATCAATCAAGCAAATTCGAACACTAAAACTACACTTGTAACCCTACAACAACATGGGTTCTTAATCAATTGGTCAAAAAGTCATTTAACACCCTCTACTAGACTCATTCATCTTGGCGCCATCATTGACACCCTGGAAGGCAAAGTTTTCCTCTCCCCTGACAGACAAGAAAGCATTAGAGATTTGGCTCAACAGATCAGAACTCTTAGGAAACTACAACTATGTCTCCTTTCTAAATTGTTTGGAAAAAAGATTTCTTGTATTTCTATTATCCCTTGGGCCCGGTTCCATGCAAGAACCCTGCAATAGTTCCTATTGCCATACCAATGCGCTGGGAGAGATGACGCCAGGACTCACGTAAAAGTTCCATCAACTGTTCTCATGTCTCTACGATGGTGGACACGACTCAAAATCAACAAGGGATGCCCTTTCAAGGATCCACACAGGTCGATTGTTACAACAGATGCCAGTCTAGTGGGATGGGGCCCCCCACTTCCAATCACATACAGTGCAAGGCCTTTGGATGGATTCAGAGAAGGCACACAATATCAACTGGCTAAAACTGAGAGCGGTGTACTTGGCACCCTGACAGTTCCTCCCGCATCTCCATTGCAAACACGTGCTCGTCTTAACAGACAACATAACTACAAAGGCCTATATCAACAAACAACGGGGCATTCATTCTAATCTACTAATGAGGGAAGCAGAAAGACTATTCCTGTGGGCCAAAATCCATCTTCTCTCTCTAAAGGCGGAGCACATATCTGGAGTAGCGAATGTACAAGCAGATTGGCTCAGCAGAGCCATGTTAGACCAAGATCTTTCTGGAGGCTACTCGGAGGTTGGGCCGACCAGTAGTCGACCTGTTTGCCTGCCCACCCAATGCACAGCTTCCTTGATTCATTTCTCATTACCCATCGCAGGGAGCAGAGGACGTAGACGCCCTCAGATGTCATTGGCCCACTGGACTGCTATACGCCTTTCCTCCCCTCCCCGTGATCCCCAAATTGATTCAGAAGTTGCTGAAAGAAAAAGCGGACCTGCTATTAGTGGCTCCTTATTGGCCAAAGCGAGCATGGTTCACGGACCTGAAGGACCTCTCGACGGTACCACGGTGGAGGATCCCATCATCGGTCATATCGCTGTCTCAAGGCCCAGTGCTACACCAGGACCCCCAATGGTTAAACTTAGCCGTATGGAAGTTGAACAGCAACGTCTGATTGATGAACACTTTTTCTACTCAAGTTATTCACACTATTCAGTCAGCTCGACGTCCTTTGACGAACCGAATCTATGAGGCCACCTGGTCTAGCTTCTGCTGTTGGTGTCAAAGGGTTCAGATTGGGCATTGGTACTTACTTACTTACTTACCTGACACGCCATTTCTAGTCGAGCTGCGTAGAGCATCCAGAGAGTGAGAGGTGCTCTAGTCTTCACCAATTGCAGGCTGAGCTATAATTGAGGAACGCTCCTCCCACCACGTGGCTTCTCCATGCGTTCCCCAGTTTTTACGAAGACGAGAAGACAAACAACTATCCCCTCATCTTAACTATAAACAACACTTAACTACAAAAAAAACCAATATGAATCGTTGGCCGAAACAGGATTCCCCACCAGATGGACCAAATAGGGTGGGGCTGGATGCTCTACGCAGCTCGACTAGAAATGGCGTGTCAGGTAAGTACCAACGCCCATTCTCAATCGAGCTGCTCTGAGCATCCAGAGAGTGGGACATACCAAAGCATGGCCTGTCCTACGGGGGGGGACTCCGTCTGGCTCGGAGCATGTTCTGGATCTCTCACCACTTGCTGAAGGACTCGTCTGCCAAAGGAGGCTTCTGCCGAGGCAAAAACATCGATTTTATAATGGCGAATAAACGGAGATGGAGATGACCAGGTAGCCGCTCTGCAAATATCATGAATAGGAGCCTGAGTAGCCCAGGCTGCAGAAGTAGCAGCACTCCTTGTAGAGTGAGCGGTTACTCCACTGGGAACAGGAAGCGCCTGTGACAAATAGGCCTTGGATATTGTAGCTCTAATCCAATGGCCAACAATAGACGGGGAAACTGCAGCCCAGCGTCTTTGGTTGAAAAGATAAAAACAAAGCCTCCGACCTCCTGATAGGCTGAGTGCGACTGATATATACGGAGCACCCGTCTAACATCGAGAGTATGCCACTGCCTTTCTCTCTTTTGAGAAGGTCTTGGACAAAAGTTAGGAAGGACAAGCTCCTGTGATCTGTGAAAGGCTGAGTTTATCTTGGGCATGAAGGAGGGATCTGGCCGCAGAACCACCCGATCAGCGTGGAAAACGCATAACTCCTTTCTAACGGATAGAGCTGCTATTTCAGATATCCGACGAGCCGATGTAATTGCCACAAGAAAAACCACCTTGAGCGTGAGGAGTTGGAGGGACGTCCCTCTTAGAGGTTCAAAGGGGGCTTAGTTAGCGCCGAGAGAACCTTGTTGAGGTCCCAGGTCGGGTATCTGTGAACTACTGGAGGGTGCAAATTAGTGGCACCTCTAAGAAAAGCTCTAATGTGAGGATGGTGGGAAAGCGGGCCAGACAGGTTGCCAGAGATAACCGTAGATAGGGCCGCCACCTGCCTTCTTAAAGTGTTGGGGGAAAGACCTTTGCCCAATCCTTCTTGTAAAAAGGCCAGAATTTGTGCAATTGATGGAGAGATCGGATTAATGTGTAATTTGTGGCACCACTTACAAAATATTTTCCAGGTGGCATTGTATATGCGAGTGGTTGAAGGCCGCCTGGCTTCCAGAATAGTGTTGATGACCAGATCGGCCATGCCTTCCTTCCTTAAACAGTCCCACTCAACCTCCAAACGGTCAGCTGAAGCCATTGTGGATTTGGATGCTGAAGAGGTCCCTGGGACAGCAAAATCTTGTCCGGTGGAATCCTCCAAGGAGGAGCCACTGACAGGTTGCGAAGGTCCGCAAACTAGGGTCTCCTGGGCCAATATGGGGCCACCAGAAGTTCCGCTTTCTCGAGGATTACCTTTTGGATCACCTTGGGCAGCAGCGGTAAGGGGGAAAGCGTATAGGAGCCCCGTGGGCCAAGGACAACGCAGGGCATCGTGGTTCTCAGCCCCCTGGGTGGGGTACCGGGAGAAAAACCTCGGTGTCTGGGCATTGGATGGGGACGCAAACAGGTCCACTAGCGGTAACCCGAACCTCCCTGAGGCCTCCCGGAAAAGGGAGGGATGCAGGCGCCATTTGGACTGGTCGGCGACGGTTCTGCTCAACCAGTCTGCTTGAACATTGGAGGCCCCCGAGATGTGCTCCGCCTTTATGGATAGCAGATTGGCCTCTGCCCATCGACAGATCCATTCAGCCTCTTTCATGAGCCTGATGGAGTGAGTGCCCCCCTGCTGGTTGATGTGGGCCTTGGTCGTAGTGTTGTCTGTCAAGACCAAGACGTGACGCCCTCGAACTTGAGGAAGAAAGGTGCGTAATGCCAGATATACTGCGTGGAGCTCTAACCAATTTATGCTGCAAGAGCGCTCGTTTACTGACCAGGTTCCTTGAGCTGACAGCTAATGAAGGTGGGCCCCCCAACATGTTAGGCTGGCGTCTGTTGTGTGGGTGACTCTCTGGGGTTCTTTGAACGGATGACCTTTGTTGGTAGTGGGTCTGGTCCACCAGAGTAGCGAGGTGAGAACCTTTGGAGGGATCCTTACTACGAATCTTGAATTGCTCCTTCTTGAGCGTTGATAAGGTAGCAGGAACCATTGAAGGGACCTGGAATGAAATCGGGCCCAGGGAACAATGGATATACATGAGATCATTTTCCCAAGCAATTTAGATAGGTCCAGCTCAGTTGTCTGAGGTGAGCTGCTAAGGCTGCCAAAACCTTGGTGAAGGTCCTGGGAGCCGAGGCCAACCCAAAGGGAAGGGCTACATATTGATAATGACAGCCATTGTAATAAAATCTCAGATATCTAGAAAAGGAAGGGTGAATGGGTATATGAAGATATGCCTCAGAGAGGTCAATGGAAGTGAGCCAGTCTCCTTCCCTGGTGCCCTGTAGGATGGACTGAAGGGTATGCATTTTGAATTTATGATGAACAATATAACGATTGAGCCTTTTTAAATCCAAAATGGGCCTCCAACCCCCAGAGTGCTTAGGGACTAGAAAGAGGAGGGAATAGAATCCCTCTCCTCGTTGAGAAGGTGGCACGGGCTGTATGGCCTTAATATCCAACAGATGTTTAATGGCGGTCTCTAGGAGAGCGCGCTTGGTATGATCCCTGGAAATGGGAGAAACCATGAAGTGTTCGGGTGGAAGGACTTGGAACTGAAGGGAAAAACCAAATTGGACCGTGTCTTTAACCCAAGCATCAGATGTAGATGCTTCCCACTGGCTTGCAAAGAATTTAAGGCGACCACCAATGGGCAAGGGGGCTGAAAACCTATTTTGGATGGCAGGGAGTCTTACCTGCCGAACCCTGGAAGGGTCTTCTGTAACTACCCCCCCCCTTGGATCTGTCTCCCGAATTGCCCCGGTCTCGATAGGCCGGGCGAAAGGTTGGAGATCTCTGATAACGGGGGGAGAAGGGAGTTTGAAAGGGGGTACAGAAGGAGCCCCTTCGAAAGGGCTGAAATGATCTGGACTCTTGCCTACGAAAAAGAGCCGGAAGAAATTTCTTTTTGTTCCGGCTCTCCATCAACAATGGTTCCAGGGCTGGACCAAATAATTTATTTCCGGAGATGGGAGCTGAGGCCAGTTTCAACTTGTTTTTAATGTCGGCCTGCCAATGCCTAAGCCAAAGCAGCTGTCAGGCCGTAACATGAGAGGATATGGCCCGAGAGGAGAACTTCACCGAGTGAAAATTTGCATCGGCCGCAAACTCAGCTGCTGCTGTTAGTTTTGCAATATCTTGATGGGCCCTAGTATTAGATGGAGGAACATGCTGCTTCAACTGTCGAAGCCACCTAATAGACAACCTAGTAAAAAAGGATGAGGCGGTGGCAGACCGAATGGCCCAAACATCAAACTGGTGCGCCCGTCGCAGCGCCATCTCCGCTTTCTTGTCCTCCGGCCTTAAGGCTTCCAGAGCGTCTGTAGGGTTAGACGAGGATGCCAGTCTGATAATAGGGTCATCCACCTCGGGGGTGTCTAGCATGGTGGAGAAGTCTGCGTCGAGATTAAAAAACCTCCTGTCCTGCCCTGAGGGGGCGGAGGGGAGACCAGAAGAGGCTAACTGTTTCGCCACTAGATCGGAGGAGATTGGAGGGACTGGCACAACTTCGGCCTCCACCGCTGGCTGCCTGAAAATGGCATCCTCTGGAGCCCCAGAGGCTGCTGGCGAGGAATCAGAAGATGGCTGGGGAGTTAGGCCTGAGATATTCTTTGCTTTGAACAGCAAGGACTTAAAAAAATGAGGCTTGAACAGGCCTACAAGGGAGGGCTGGTCAGGGGAGATGCCCTCATCCTCCAACATGTCCCCTTCCAGCTGTTCCACTTCGGAAAAGGGCTCAGAATAATGGAGGGACCCCCTCTCTGACCCTTCCTCTGCCCCGTAGGGTGCAAAGGCCATTTCCTCTTCCTCGTCCTCCTCTTCCTCCCCTTCTGGGAAAGGAGGGTCCCCTTGGGAAGGTACCTGTCTGTGGAGAGTCACCGGTCTGGGTAGAGGTTCTCCGGAGGCAGAATCAATCTTGGGTGCCATTGCTTGAGAGGCTGTCTTGGACAACTGTTGCATACCTTTCACGATCCCCTGGTGGATGGCAAGCTGCATCCATTCCTTAACACTGTCAGGGATGACATTAGTTGAAGGGTCTTCTGGGCGTAGGCCAGCAGCGGTTGGGGTGAAGGTCGCCTCTGCAGTTCGAGTGGCCTGGGGGCTCTGGACAGGTGTGTTGTGCCTGGAGAGAGAAGGTTGTTCTGGCAAAGGGGGAGGTTGGTTAGAGGTAGAGGGAATAGAAGCTGGAATTACAGAATGAGAGTCCCTGGAGCGCCTATCAAACTCCTTTTCCAGAGCTCTGTGGCGCCTCAGGGCGTCCCTTTCAGAGGCTGTGGTAGGTTCCTTGGCCCTTTTGCGCAGATGGTGAGTTTTAGACTTAGCCTTTAGGGAAGGCCCTTTAGGGAAGGCCCTCTGGGATTTTCCTCTGCCATTATAACCAAAAGGTAGAAACAAGGTATATTGAATATGAAGGCGGTTGGCATGCCTAGGAATGCGGTCCACAATGGGAGCCGGGTATCCTATAGTTGAGCCATGTCCCCCTTTTGGAAAAAATTTTAGATAGCGATACATACATACGTATTTATTTATTTTATTTTATTTTATTTTATTTGGAAAAAGGAAAAAAAACACCTCTAAGGGTATACAATAAAAAACTGCACCAAATGACCCAAAAAAGGAACTAAATTATTAATAAAATATAAATGGTTTTTTTTAAAAAAAATAGAGAAAAATTAAGATGAAAAAACTATCTCTAAACAACCAATTTAACCAAATGAACGCTGAGGCCAAACTTTAAACACGAAAAAAAATATAACAGGAAAGAAATTGTAAAGGCCTCTGCGGCTGCCACCCAACAACCTGGGAAGTAGGTGCCTGTCTTTGCCTCTGAGCAGGCTGCGGAATGCCAACAATTAAAATGGGGCAACAGGGCACAAAGCCACAACACCCCTTCTGAAATAAAAGCTCCCACAGGCCTATAGGGCCTGCTATGGGGCTCTATCAACGTCGCAGCAATTTGAGCCTGGGCAAAATGGCGCCCGCCACGAGGCGTGCCTAAAAATGGTTACCGGGCTGGACGCAGGGCTCAGAGACGGAATAGCCCTAACAAAAAGGCAGTCAGCTAAAAGGATTGAGCTGAACAAACGAGGGCTAGGAAAAGGCGTTCGTGGGGGGAAGACACAACGCGCGCTAGGAGAGCGCGATCGCAAGCCGCTGCTTAAAAGCAGGAACAGCTTGAAACAGCAGGAAAGAGGGAAGGGGGGGTGGGGGGAGCAAAGGCTCTAAAACCCCTCTATCTCCCCCCTGGGGGGCAAAACTTCGCTCCTTTACACACAACTAAAACTCAAAAGCGCAGGGACCAAGGAAAGAAGCCAAAAACGAAACGATCAAACCTGAAAATGAAACAGAAATCCTGAAATGGCCAATGAGAATGATCTATAGCTGCCTGTCTCTTGCAAGGCTGAGCTAAAAACGGGAATGCATGGAGAAGCCACGTGGTGGGATGAGTGTTCCTCAATTATAGCTCAGCCTGCAATTGGTGAAGACTAGAGCACCTCCCACTCTCTGGATGCTCAGAGCAGCTCGATTGAGAACAACCCCACTTCCCCATCAGTAGCGCAGTTATTAGAATTTTTACAGAAGGGCCTAAACAAAGGGTTATCACCCAATACTCTGGCTTCGGTCATATTTTGGGATGATCTTACCTCCATATCTCATCACCCTCACAGTCGCAGTTTTCTGTGCGGTGCCAAGAACTTGAGCGCCCCCCCCCCCCCCCGTAGTGCACTGATATCCAACTTGGGACTTAAATAAGGTACTATTGGCCCTTACTACAAGTCCCTTCGAGCCACCAAGGACCACGACGCTTCGATTTCTAACCTACAAAGTAGTTTTCCTGATAGCAATTACATCTGCCCGAAGAATCTCCGAACTAGCTGCATTATCGGTGTGCAAAGATCTCTGCATTTTCCATTCAGATAGAGAGGTTCTCAGACCAGGTCCCTCCTTCATTCCAAAAGTTAATTTGGCATTCCATAGAGCTCAAAAGCTGGTGCTCCCAAATTTTTGCTCACGTCCATCACACAGGCTCGAACACCAATGGCACCGCTTGGACGTAAGAAGGGCCTTACACATCTACATAGAGTGCACGGCGCCCTCCAGAAAGACAGAAGCCCTCTTCGTGTCTTTTCAGCTTAACACCCTGGGGCGCAAGTTTTTACCTTCTACCATAGGTAGATGGCGAAGGGCCCCCATTGCTAAGTCGTATGACTCTCACTTGATTCCAGTGCCCCAAGGCATTACCACTCACTCCACCAAGAGTGCAGCCACCACAGCAGCATGGGAGACCCAAGTTACAATAGAGGAGATTTGCTGAGCTGCAACCTGGGCTTCTCCATCTCCATTTATTAGCAATTATAAAATTGACGTATTTGCTTCTGCTGAGGCTTCATTTGGTAGGCGAGTTTTGCAGCAAGTTATTTCAGAGACAGTTAGGTCTGCAACCCAGACAGAGTCCCTCCCTTAGGATAGTGCCAAGCTTTGGTACGTCCCATCACTGGATGCTCTGAACAGCACATGGGAAAAAGGGTGTTGGTACTTACCTGATATGCCCATTCTCTGTGAGCTGTGAAGAGCATCCAGCCCCACCCTTTTATTCCGTCTGGTAGAGGGTCTGTTCTGGCCAGGGTTATTATATAGGCTTAAGCATATAGGGTATCAATACCTCGGCTTCGCAAAACTGGGGACGCTAAGGAGGAGTCTTGTGGAGGACAAGAAGTGTCCTCAAGTTTAAGCCCAGCCTTCCTAGAAGGGACTGAAGCACCTTCCCATCACTGGATGCTCTTCACAGCTCACAGAGAACAGGTGTATCAGGTAAGTACCAACACCCTTTTAAAGTCTTATACTGAATCTGTATAACTTGCACATGATATACAACTGTTGACTGGAGCCCAGATGCCTGGAAACTTGTCACCTCTTGGAGAGATAGCAAGAGGAGAAGGGGCCATAAAAATTCCAGTTCCGAAAGAAACTTCCTGGGAAACTTACATGTTGCTTCTTTGTATTGACTAAATCCACATCAGAATAAAGAGAGGGGTTCTAACTCCCTTTATCTATGCTGTATGCCTGGAGGCATATTAGACCCTGCTTTGACTAGTACCTGGATAACTTCCTTTTCACAATAAAGAATTCCTTTTGAAATAACCAGTTTTCAGAAGTTCATTCTTATCGTTTGAAGGGAGAGTCTGGGTTTTATAGGTAGTCTTCATTTAACAATTGTAGTTGGGACCAATAACTCAATCATTAAGTCAAGTGGTCACTACATGACAAACTGGCTGTGCTTATGTATTACTTCAGTTTTCTTTTGCTTTACAAGCCTGTGAAAATAGTAAATGCAAGGAGTTGCAAATGTCTACAGAGATTCTTAGTCATCCAGGTCATGGCTGTCCCAAATGTGCTTTTTCAAGAGGCACTGGACTTTCTGATTTGTCTTTGAAGACATTTCACTTCTCATCCAAGAAGCTTCTTCAGCTCTGACTGGATGGTGGGGAATGGAAGGATTTATACTCCTTGCAGAAAGCTGGTCATTCGCATTTGCATTAAGCTTACCTGGAGGTTTATCTGTGTCATCAGATCCTTTCCCTCTGTTGAAAGAGAGCTGTTCAGTTTTGACACAGATGGCCTCTTTAACTGGTTTGAAAGAGGGATTAAAGAGGCCATCTATGTCAAAATTGAACAGCCCTTTTTTCAATGTGGGAGGGGGGATACGACATCATCTATCTCTCATCTACAACACAGTCCATTCAACAGTTCCAAGAAGGCTCCATACCCATTTGCACTACTCAGGTGATCTTGACGACACAGATAAACTTCCAGGTGGCCTCAACAACTCTCTAAAAGAATGCAAATGTCCAGCTGTCTGCAAGAAGTATAAATCCTTCCATTTCCTTTCAGTCAGAACTGAAGAAGCTTCTTGGATGAGAAGCGAAACATCTTCAAAGAAAAACCAGAAAGTCCAGTTGCCTCTTGAAAAAGCACCTTTGGGTTTTCTTGTATAGGCAGTTGTGATATGCAAGAAAACCTTTGGGTTTTCTTGCATTTCACAGCTATCCTGCATAGCAAATCTGGATCATCTTTTGACTTAGGCACTGCTGAAACTGAAAGCCTATGTATATTTAGCCAGAAACATAAGGATTGATCTAAATAGGATTTAATCTGTAGTACTATGCAGAATTATATTGTGAGATTTAAAAGGACAGATGTATTCATTGATGATAATAACATAATGAAAGCATAATGAAATATAATGAAAGCTATAATATACTGGGACAATATCCATGTTTTAAAGTTAGTCTCTCTTTAGATGGCAAATACTGAAAATAGAGCAGAGTGTCAGTGTATGAGAGTTCATAAATTGGAATAGAAATGGTAACAGGTCAGCCAATGGGGACAGTTTGGTGACTCAGACAGCTAGGAGCCTGGGCATGGCTTAACTTGACTGAACTGTATATCTACCTATTTTCTGTATTCTTACTCATGTTTATGCTTATACCTATTATTTTGTAAGTGACTGACAAATCAAATGTATGTATGTATGTATGTATGTATGTATGTATGTATGTATGGTATTCAGCTTTGTTCGGGTATTTTCCCACGTCATTGTAGTTGTGCTTTTAAAGTTGTAGCAACGTTTCGGCAGAATCTCATCTGCCATCATCAGGCTTCTGTATTGTGTCCGTCTGACAGAAGCCTGATGGCAGATGAGATTCTGCCGAAACGTTGCTACAACTTTAAAAGCACAACTACAATGACGTGGGAAAATACCCGAACAAAGCTGAATATCATACATGTAAGTACCCACCACAGAATTATCAGAGAAGCCATAGAGATTGAAAAAAGACCTGAAAGCATGAATAGGAGTGATGATTCCACCAGACTGTCAATTATTTGGACGCCTGCACTCACAAACAAACAAAAATCTCCACACCACAAGCCAGGCAAACACCTGGGCACAAACAGATCCCCCCCTGATACCTCCAGCTCAAACACACTCCAACCAGGCACCCAGATGAAACCTAGCTTCCTAACAGATGATAGCCATCCATTTACTCGGAGCCAAGCTGCACTAAAAGCCTCCAATACAGGAACACAATGTTGCCAGCCAACCAAGACAAAAAAAGCCACAAAACAGACAGAAGATATTAGAAACACCAATCAAGCAGAACACAGCAAACTCCAAGACCAATAAACACAGACCAAGACTCCCAACCAATCAGGATGAAGAAAAAACCATTCTGGCACAGCAGTAGGCTAGCCCCAAATTTAAAACGGAAACAACTGTAAAAGTCTGACTCACAGACAAACACAATACAGAAGCCTGATGATGGCAGATGAGATTCTGCCAAAACGTTGCTACAACTTTAAAAGCACAACTATAATGATGTGGGAAAATACCCGAACAAAGCTGAATACCATACATACATACATACATACATACATACATACATACATACATACATACATATGAATGCTTCTGTATTTAATTTAATATATATATGTATTTAATCTGCATTTAAAAGACAAAGACCACTCTTCTGAAGACAGCAAAATCCACATTTTGGACAGAGAGGATAGCTGGTTTGAAAGAGGGGTCAAAGAGGCAATCTAAGTCAAAATTGAATAGCCCTCTATTAACAGAAGGGAAGGGATACATCATCATCTATCTCCAGTCTACAACACAGTCTTTTCAATAGCTCCAAAACAGCTTGAGACCCATTTGCACCACTCGGGTGACCCTGATAAACCTCCAAGTAGCTTTAATGGGTCGTTAAAACAGGAGTGTCAAACTCAAGGTGCATGGGCTGGATGCAGCCTGAGGGGTGCTTAAATCTGGCCCGCAGGGCCAGACTAGAAGGAGCAAAGGACCAGCCTGTGGTGCCTCTGGCAGCCAAAATGGTGCATGGAGGGCTGTGTGTGACCCCGTGCCCATTTTCGGCCTGGATGACCTCCTGAAGCACTCCGCTGAACAAAACAGGGTGCAAGGAGCCACATGAGGCCCCCCCACGCCCCATTTTGGTTGGCAGGGTGCTGCAGGAGGAGTCCATCCTGTCTCTTCCTCACCCCCGGCCAGCCTGCAGAGGAGAACTACAGTGCTGATCCAGCCCTTGAAGAAATCCAGTTTGACATCCCTGCCCCAAAAGATGCAAATGTTCATCTGTCTGCAAGAAATATAAATCCTTCCATTCCCCACCATCTGGTCAGAGCTGAATAAGCTTCCTGGATGAGAAGCAAAAAGTCTTCAAAGAAAAACCATAAAGTCCAATTGACTCTTGAAAAAGCAGCCTGGCGACAAGGAGTTGCAAAGTTACTTTTTCATAACTGTTATAACTGCAAACAGGAGTTAAATGAGTCAGTAAGGACTATCTGTAGTTGCTTTTTTTCTCTGATTTGCTTCATTCTCTCACTGGTTTGCTTCATTCTCTCCCTCTAATCAACAAGACCAGCATTAAAAATACTAGGCTGACATTATCTGGCTGATGTAATTCACTTTTTTTTTCAAAATTGCACATAGAAAACAGATTCTATGGCGATCGTCACTATCTTAGTCAATCACTGGCCATGACCTTTCAACTCCAGAGTAATGAGATAGATTCTGTCATGTCTCAGAATCTACAAAAGCTAGATTCTTGTTCTGAAATGATGATTATAATAATGATTTTACTTATACAAATTTCATATCTAAAAACTGCAAGTGTCATCTTGATTCAGATTCTGGGCTGCCACAGTTGGGGAATGGGCAGATTGTGGGAACAGGAGAGTAATGGAGTATAGCCACAACAACATTCTTTTGCCAGAGATCAAGGACAAGTTGCTGGCATCTGAAGGGGAGTGACTGGAATTTGACCGCAGCTAAGACAGGGGGTTGATTGGTTAATGTGACCAAGGAGTCACTAAATGGGGCAGGGGATGAGTTTTAGTGTATGGGGGGAAACGCAGGAATTCAGATTCGGTTTTTCCCACATGTGCCAACATTACTTCTCTATTAAATTCTTACTTTGATGGACTTTTTCTCGGAGTTTTGAATTGTCTGGAGGGTTTAATTGGAACACTGACATTAACCCGAATCTCCTTCTAAAGAAAATCCCAGTGGCTTCTCATGAAAGCAGTCCTGCTGTCCAGGATCCTGAGCCCTGAACCCACCCTGATCTTACAGGGCCGTAAAGACTCAGGGAAGATGGAACAGGTAATGGTGACCCCTGAAGGGGCTACAGGATCCATTTCAGAGGATGTGTTCTGACCCAGGCTGAACAGAATCACAAAACAGATTCCTTGCCCTGAAAAAAAAACCCTTTTTGTTTGGTTAATGTGAATTCCTGGCATTCACACCTAGAAAATTCCCAGCAATAATCCTTCCCAGGTTTAAATGCAAGAACAGATTTTATCAGTCCTTGGATTTTTGCCAGGCCAAGAGCTTTCAGTTGCAATGCTGTAAAAGAAAATACTTGGGAAGAAGTCTCTGTGAGGCACAAACTCAGATAAGCAAATCATCACAATAAGCGAATGAATTGTCTCCTGCAAACACCCCATTGCTCCTATTTATTCCCTATGGGAGGGGCTATTCAGCGTCCATTTGTGTCTTTCCTTCCAAGTCGACCCCTGTTCCTTAGTTGTTCCCTTCTTCTGACAGCTGTGCGCATACACGCATCTGGAATAGGCCCCTGCTGTTCTTCTTCCTCACTTACCTCTGACTCCGAAGGCATCTGATAAATGTCAGACAGCCCTGTCCCCATCTCTGCCTCCAATGCAGAGCACCCATCAGAGCCTTCCCCAGACTCCAGGACTGGCCCAAGTTCCTCCCCAACCTCCTCACTGTCCGAGTCTGCTGCCAGCTCTGCTGGCAGCTGGCGAGCCACAACAGGATGTTTGCGGAGCTATCTGCTACCCATCAGCTGTGCAATAGCTGAAGGAGAGCCCGAACTCCAGAGGGACGCCTGACCCAAGGACTGGCCCTGTGGGAGTTCCCACCAGCCGCACAGCTAGAGTTAGAGCCCATGATAATATTCCCAGGACCTCCAGGGATGTCAGGACAACCCAAGCAAGTGGAAGTCTTTGAGTGGAGATCATTGAAACCCCTGGAGTTAGCAAGTCCAGGGAATGGAGACTCCAACCACTGTCACAGAGCCAATCGCTTACTGGGCTACCCTTTGTGGGTGTGGCTTGGTGGGCATGGCAGGGGAAGGACACTGTAAAATCTCCATTCCCACCCCACTCCAGGGGAAGGATACTGTAAAATCTCTATTCCCTTCCCACTCCTGGGGGAAGGTTACTGCAAAATCCCATTCCTCCTGACCCCACTAACCTGCTTTCCAGCTCCGTTCTCCTGTGCAGGGCAACAAAAGAAGTCCCAGCTGGAGAAGGGAGGAGCTTGCACCGTGACGATACGGTCTGCAATATAGCTCCTCGATTGCAGCCGATATCTCCATTACCGGCCGGTCCAAACGGACCTATGCTGTCCCGTGGGGACAGCTATTGTGAAGAGCGTACCCTGAGGACTCCGGGGATATCGCAAAATCCCTGGAAGACCCGGGTGAAGCTCTTTTTGCTGGCGGCGGAGAGGCAGCCCCCATGCTGCTGAAGTCGGGGCGGCTCCAGAAAGAACGGGTCTGAGAGAGAGTTTGTCGGTTGGGTGAGAAACTTTTTTTTATTTAATTTTTTGAGTTTGGAAAGTTCGCTCTGTTTAATAGAAGAAATCTGTGTGATTTTTTTTTGACAAAACTGAGTAAGCGGTGTTTTTTTTAAGGGAGACGTCAAAGAGAGAATTTATTTGCTTTTTTTTTTCTTTGCTTCTGGACTTCATTGTTATTTGCGGGATAACTGGACTGTTCCTTTTTATATTTATATGTTGTATTCTTCCTTTGGATTTTTCATTTTTAGGCTAGAGGCTCCCTTTGTTTATTTTTTTTTTTTTTTGCTTTTATATGTTTGTGTATTTCTTGCCGGCTTTTTTTCTTTTTTATGCTGTTCAGAGAGGAGGGGGGAAAGTGAGAACTAAGAAACTTTGTAACACTGCCAACTAGAGGCATGGAAACATTTTACTTGAACTATGAAAAGACGAAATACTTCTCCCCAAGGACATCTTCTGATAAGATAGAGGAAAGCACTTTGTAGAATATTATTACAGGTGTCTTTCTGGATATTTATGGCTTAGCTTTGAAGCTTGTGGGAAAGAGAAGGGAGTCATAATTAGAGTCTTGGACAATTAAATAGAGTGCAGTGTATTGCTGTTTACTTTCTTTCTCTAATTCTTTTTTTTTAGTTCCGCCACCCCCTCCACCAGCATTAAGGTCTTTATTTTTATTTTTAAGTTTGATTTATTTTCAAAGGGAAGCCTCTGAATTTTTTCTATTTTTACTTTATTTTGACTTATTTTACTTTATTTTTCCTCCTTTCTATTTGGATTCTGCTTTTTCTTTTTTAATGCATATCAATGGACTATTTCTTTTTTCTTTTTTCAATTGAGGTTTTTTTCTTTCTTTTTTGGCTGGATTAAGGTGTGGAATTTGAAGAAATTTATTCCTCTTGTTTTTTGTTTTGTTTTTCCCCTCTTTTTCTCTTTTCCTTCTTTTTGGCTTTGACTTTGTTTATTATTATTTTTACTGGGTTTTTATTTTTATTTTTATGCTCTTTTGTGGACTATTTTTTTTTAATTGGATTAAGGTCAGGAAGAATTTGAAGAATTTTTTCTTTTTGCTCTTTTCCTTTTTCTTTTTCATGTTTTTTTTCTTTTTTTCTCATTATTGATTCTTTTTTATTATTGGCCTTTTCATTTTGGATTATAATTGGCTACTCTTTTTGGATTAAAATTTGAAAGAATTTGAAGAGCTGGAACCATTTAAAATGAGTAAGAAACTTATATCTTCGGGTGCCTCTATGTCTACCTCTGCCTCCCCACCATCTGGACAGCGTTCAATTCAGACAATGTTAAAGCAAGATAAAGAAAAAGAACAAGAAAGAGCATCTTTTCAGATGATTATGCAAGGAATTCAAGATCTTAAGGTAAAAATAGATACCATTGAACAAAGAACAGGGAGGACGGAGGAAAAAGTGGAAAGTATTCAACAGATGATGACAAAATATGAGGAGAGACTTCAAAAAGTCGAAGAAGGGGGCAAACGAAGAGAGGAGAAGATTGGAAATATTGATAATAGACTAACAGTGATTGAACAAGAAAAAAGTGGGATGTTGAAGTGGGAGTTGGATAGATCAGAATTCTATCTTAGATTTCAAAATATAGAAGAAGAAAAAGGACAAGATTTAGCTGCGATAATGGTAGGAATCTTGGCGGATGCGTTGGAGATAACAGAAGATGATGGATGGAATAGATGAGATATATCGAGTTTTTACAAGATATGCGATGAGAAATAATCTGCCCAGAGAAGTCCATATTAGATTTACTAAAAAATCCATGAAGACACAAATTTTACAAGTGGCAAGAGAGAAGATACTGAAATACAAAGGTAAAGAAATCTTGGTTTTAAAACAAATACCTAGAAGAGTGAGAGAGATGAGAAGAGAATATCGATTCCTGACCAAAACGTTATTGAAAAAGGAAGTGACTTACAGATGGCTGATCCCAGAAGGATTGATGTTTACGTGGCAGGAACAGAGGCATAGAATTGATTCAATCGAGAAAGCAGAACTGTTCTACGCAGAAGTCTTTGGAGAGAGAGAAGGAGAGGCAGAAAAGGAGGTCCCATTAACTGAATCCCAAGAGGAACAAGTGGAGATTGGAAAAGAAGAAGGTGCAGTAGGCGGACAAGTGGATATTAAAGATCAGCGTGAATCAAGACCCACAAGAGTGGTTAAATCTAAATATAAAATATAATCATGGAAGAGAAAAAACTGATTACAATGAATATAAATGGACTGAATTCAGCTGCTAAGAGAAGGAAGATTTTCCATAAATTAAAGAAACTAAAGTTTGATATAATTTGTCTACAAGAAGTACATATTAAAAAGCAACATGAACAATTGTTATTACAACCAAAATTAGGGAAATTGTTTACCTCTTTGACTCAATGTAAGAAAAGAGGGGTGGTCTTATATATTAAAGAGGTTATTCCAGCTAAAATGATTTATACAGATGATGATGGGAGAATATTAATGGTGGAAATAATGGACAATAATAGAAAGATACTTTTGATTGCAATTTATGCCTCGAATGACAAACAGGAAGAATTCTATAAAAAATTACATACCAAGATGGCTGGACTGGACTATGCTAATATAATTATGATGGGAAACTTTAATGGAATTGTGGATAATAAACTTGACTATATTGCAACAGCAGCAAAGTATAATAGAAAACTCTTCCTAAATCCTTTTTAAAAATGACAGAGGAATTAACTCTAAAAGACATATGGAGAGAAAGAAATGTTAAACTTAAGCAATATACTTTCTATTCAAATAGACATTTATCATGGTCCAGACTTGACATGATTTGGATTTCAACAGACTTAATATCTAGCGTTCAAGAAGTAAATATTGAAACAAGTACTTGGGCGGATCATAATCCATTGACAATTAAATGGAAGGGACAAAAAAAAAGATCGAGATGGACGTTAAACAATACTATTTTAAAGGAGAAAGAATTTACACAGTGGATGGAGAAAGAACTGGCCTTTTTCTTTAAAGAAAATAGAAAAGAAGACACTTCAATACAGAATGTTTGGGATACAATGAAGGCTTATGCCAGAGGCTTGATAATAGACTATACAAGAAAAAAGAATATTAGGAAAAGGCAAGCTTTTAAAGCCTTGGAGGATGAATATAAAGGACTCGAAAAAGAACTGCAGAAAATGCCACAGAAAAAAGATGTTAAATTGAAATTGGATATAATTAAACAAAAGAAGTCCCAGCTGGGACTCAGGAGGCAGAGAATAGATGGGGGCAGGGCCAGTCAGACATGATATTTTCTGGTTTTCCAAACTACTCAAAATTTCCGCTACCAGTTCTGCCCCACATCCAATCCAGCCTGGATGGATTCTAGGCCAGCCTACATTCAACTTTCTGGGGTCAGGGAGCATGGCAGTCCAAAGCAGGGCTTCAGCTTCATTCCACTCGGTACTGGCCAGATCAAGGCTCAGCCTCTTGCTTCGAACCCCATCCATCAGAGCAGCAGCCCAGCAGGGTGCCACAACAGGATCACACCCCAGATCCTTGGGCCATTCGAACCCAGACACCAGGGGAGGAAGGGGCGTTGGTTCTTACCTGATACGCTTCTTCTCGTAGAGCTGCGTAGAGCGTCCAGGATGGGAGGTGCTCCAGTCTCGGCTCTCACAGGCTGAGCTTGAAATTGAGGAACGCTCCTCCCCATCACGTGGTCCTCTTAGCGTTCCCCAGTTTTGCGAAGACGAGAAGGAAGACCCTACTCTCATCCTAACTAAAGACTAACCTATTGGCCGAAACGAGATTCCCCACCAGACGGATAAATGGGTGGGGCTGGATGCTCTACACAGCTCTACGAGAAGAAGCGTATCAGGTAAGAACCAACGCCCCTTCTCCATAGAGCTGCTACGAGTGTCCAGGATGGGACATACCAAAGCTTGGCGAGTCCTGCGGGCGGGATCCCGTCTGGTGCGGAATCTCCCCTGGAACCTCAAGAACCCGCTGAAGGATCCGCCTGCCAAAGGAGGCCTCAGCAGAGGCGAATACATCGATTTTGTAATGCCTGATAAAAGGGGATGGGGATGCCCAGGTGGCAGCCCTACAGATGTCAGTTATTGAAGCTTGGGTGGCCCATGCGGCACAAGTAGCTGCGCTTCTAGTAGAGTGCGCGGTCACGCCAGAGGGAACAGGTAGGGCCTGTGCCTGGTATGGCTTAGAGATGGCGGCCCTAATCCAACGGCCCACAGTGGTAGGAGTCACTTTGTGGCCGAGGGACTTAGGCTGAAAGGACACAAACAAGGCTTCTGACTTCCGAAATGGTTGGGTGCGCTTGATGTATATTCTTAAGGCGCGCCTCACATCAAGGGTGTGCCACTGTCTCTCCCTCTCCCGAGAGGGTCTGAGGCAGAAGTTCGGGAGGATGAGCTCCTGAGCTCTGTGAAAAGCTGAGTTGATTTTTGGGAGGAAAGTGGGATCAGGTCGGAGAACGACCCTATCTGAATGGAAGACACATAAGTCCTGTCTGATGGAAAGGGCTGCCATCTCCGAGATCCGGCGAGCGGATGTGATAGCCACAAGAAAAACAGTTTTGAGGGTGAGGAACTGGAGGGAGGCCTCCCTGATGGGCTCGAAGGGGGGCTTGGTAAGAGAGACCAGGACCTTATTGAGGTCCCAGGTGGGAAAACGGTGTATAGTCGGAGGGTGTAGGTTGGAAGCTCCCCTGAGGAAGGCCCGGATAAGGGGGTGATGAAAGAGGGAACCCCCACTATCGGAGGAAACAACGGTTGCCAGGGCCGCGACCTGCCGTCTTAGGGTGTTAGTGGATAGGCCCTTATTGAAACCCTCCTGAAGAAATTCCAGTACCTGAGCAATGGAGGGAGAGAGCGGATTGATCTGGAGTCTGTGAGCCCAACTGCGAAAAGCGACCCACGTGGCATTGTAAATTCGTGTGGTCGAGGGCCGTCTGGCTGCCAGGATAGTGTCTATGACTTGGTTGGAAAAGTTTTCTCTCCTTAAGTGGTCCTGCTCAACCTCCAGACGGCTAATTGGAGCCATTGGGGGTTCGGGTGTGTAAGAGGGCCCTGGGACAGGGAAATCTTGTCGGGTGGGATTCTCCAGGGTGGGGCCACTGAGAGGTTGCGAAGGTCCGCAAACCAGGGACGTCTGGGCCAATAAGGGGCCACCAGAAGAATTTCTGCTTGTTCCAGGATCAGTTTGTGTATCACCCTGGGGATGAGGGTTAAGGGGGGGAAGGCATAAAGGAGCCCTGGGGGCCAAGGGCAATGGAGGGCGTTGTGGTTCTCCGCCCCGTGAGAGGGGTACCTTGAGAAGAACCTTGGTAGCTGGGAGTTGAGGGGAGATGCAAAGAGATCCACCTTGGGAAGACCGAAGATTGAGACTGCCTCCCTGAATAGGGATGGGTGGAGGTGCCATTCTGCTTGGTCTAGGGTGGCTCTGCTGAGCCAATCTGCCTGGATGTTTAAGGCCCCCGATATATGGTCTGCTTTGATGGAAGACAGGTTCGCTTCCGCCCATCGGCATAGGCGTTCGCCCTCTCTCATGAGCCGTATTGATTGGGTGCCCCCCTGCCTGTTGATATGGGCCTTTGCCGTGACGTTGTCTGTAAGGACCAGGACGTGGCGCCCGCGTACTTGAGGTAGGAAGCTGCGAAGCGCCAGGTAGACAGCGTGGAGCTCCAGCCAATTTATGCTGCAGAGTCATTCTGTTGCCGACCATTTGCCCTGGGACGAGATGGAGAGGACGTGAGCACCCCATCCGAGGAGGCTCGCGTCTGTGGTGATAGTCAGCCGGTCGGGCTCCTTGAAGTAGTGGCCCTTGTTGATGGCCAGTCTGGTCCACCAAAGGAGGGACGTGAGGACTCTTGGAGGGACTCTGACCAGGAGTCTTGAGTTGCTCCTTCCTGAATGCTGATGCGGAAGCAGGAACCATTGAAGGGACCTGGTGTGGAAACGGGCCCAAGGGATAACAGAGATACATGAAACCAGCTTCCCCAACAGTTTTGACAAATCTAGCAGAGACACTTTCTTTGCCCGCCTGATATGCTTGATGGATTGTTGGATGCTGAGCCACCTGTCCGGGGACAGGAAAACTAGCTCCTGAGTGGTGTCAATCACCGCCCCAAAGTGAATAGCCGGGTAGAAGGGGAAAGGTGACTTTTCCTCCAATTTATCAGGAACCCGTGGTCCTGAAGGGTAGCAAGGGTGAGCCTAGTGTCTCTTTGAGCCTGATCTTTTGAGGAGGACAGGATGAGAATGTCATCCAGGTAACAGTGGAGACGGACAGGGAAGGATCTCAGGTGAGCGGCCAGGGCCGCCAAGACTTTAGTGAAAACCCTGGGAGCGGAGGACAGGCCAAAGGGGAGAGCGACATACTGGAAATGTTGCTTATTGTAGGAAAACCGCAGAAATTTGTAGTGGGAGGGTCGAATTGCAATGTGTAAGTATGCCTCAGAGAGGTCAATTGAAGTGAGCCAGTCCCCTCGCCGGGTTCCCAGGAGTATTGATTGCAAGGTGTGCATTTTAAATTTGTGAGGGGCTAGGAAGCGATTCAGTCTTTTTAAGTCTAAGATAGCCCTCCAACCCCCCGAGTGCTTGGGCACTACAAACAAATGGGAATAAAACCCTCGTCCCCACTGATCTGCGGGAACGGGCTGGATAGCCTTTATGTCGAGGAGATGGCTAATGGCGGCGTCCATGAGGGCCCTCTTAGCAGGGTTCCTGGAAAGGGGGGAGGGCATGAAAAAATCAGGAGGGGGAGACTGGAATTCAAGAGCAAGGCCGAAGCGGACCGTGTCCCTGACCCATGCATCGGTAGTGGTGGCCTCCCATCGGCTGGCGAAATACTTGAGGCGGCTGCCGATAGGGGGGAGGAGGGTTGAATTATCTTGAGTGGCGGAAGGGCCTGTTCCTGGATCCCCGGAAGGGCCTTTTATAGGGACCACCCCTTCTGGACCTCTCGGTTGGGTCTGCCTGGTCTTGCGGAGGAGGGGGTCTGTAGGAGGGGGATCGGAAATATCTAGGGGGGAAAGAGGCCTGGAAGGAGGGCCGAAAGGAACCTCGATGAAAGGAGGCAGGGGCTCTGGGATCAGACCTCCGAAAAAGTGAGGGAAGGTATTTACACTTGTTGCGGCTCTCGGCCAGGAAGGGGTCGAGAACCGGGCCAAACAATTTACCCCCTGAAATGGGAGCGGATGCCAGTTTCACCTTGTTTTTGATGTCCGCTTGCTAGTGGCGGAGCCAAAGCAAGCGGCGAGCAGTGACCTGAGAGGATATGGCTCTGGTGGAAAATTTCACGGCCTGATAAGTAGCGTCGGCCGAGAACTCGGCCGCGGCCGTGAGCTTTGCGATGTCCTGCTGCGCCCTGAGATTGGACGCGGGGACGTGTTGCTTAAGCTGCCGGAGCCACCTAATTGAGGATCTGGTGAAGAAGGACGCGGCCGTGGCCGCTCTAATAGCCCAGGCGTCGGATTGGTGGGCACGGTGCAGGGCTAGCTCGGCTCACTTGTCCTCTGGTTTCAGGGCCTCTAAGGCATCGCTAGGGGTCGAGGAGGAAGCCAGACCCACGATAGGATTGTCAACAGAGGGGGGATCGAGCAGAAGGGAAAATTCTGGGTCAAGGTTAAAGAAACGTTTGTCCTGACTGGAAGAGGCCGGAGGCGCCCCCGTGGAGGCCAGTTGTCTGGAGACCAGATCAGAGAAGATAGGTGGGACCGGAATGACATCGGTCTCTACCACGGGCTGAGTGAAGATGGAGTCGTGGGGGCCCCCCGAGGCTACAGGCTCAGGTGGGGGGTGAGGAGTCAGGCCAGAGATATTTTTGGCCTTGAAAAGAGTTGACCTGAACAGGTGCGGTTTAAACAGCCCCACAAAGGTGGGCTGGTCTGGGGTGAGGCCTTCATCCTCTGACATCTCCCCCTCCATTGGGTTTGCCCCCGAGAGGGGTTCGCTGTAGATGATGGACCCCAAATCGAGATCTTCCTCTTCCCCAAACTGGGTGGGGCCCCCGTGCTCCTGCGCCTCCTCCTCCTCTACCCCCAGAGAGAGAGGCAATTCCTGACCATGCGAAGCATCCGACCTGGAGAGCGATCTGACGGATGGAACTTGGGTTTCAGGGGCCGCAGGCCACGGGGCCGGACCGGCCATCTGCTGGAGCCCTTGCGCGATTCTCTGCCGGATGGCAAACTCCATCCATAATCTCATGTTCTCAGGGATTTCAGCCATGGGATGTTCAGGTGGCTCTTCCGGGCGCAGGCCAGCAGCAGTGGGGGTGAAAGTAGCTTCAGGAGCTTGCCTAGGCAGCGAGGCTGAGGATTGAGCAGGAGAGGTGGGGGGAGGAGGTTGGGTGGAGGTTGAGGGAGTGGCGGGAGGAGGAGCCAGAGGCATGGAGCTTGACTCTCTAGACCGCCTATCTATTTCCCTCTCTAGTGCCTTGTGGCGTCTGAGGGCATCCTTCTGGGAGGCTTTGGAGGTCTCCTGTGCCTGGTTGCGCAGGTAATGAGATTTGGATTTGGCCTTCAGAGAAGGGCCATGTGAAGCACTGTCATCTGCCATCTAGAAGAAGCTGGAAAAAAAATTATTTGAGTTAATATAAGATGGTTGGCTCGTCTGGATGCGGCCTACACCAAGGCCGGCTATCACCACAGTTGTTTCACACCCCACTTTTGGTAATTTTTTTTTTTTTAATCAATCCTGGAATTGTTCTGGTTTGTTTATTATTTTTGTATTTTATTTTAAAATAAGGAAGCTGGGACTAGCCCAAAGTCTCGTCCAATTAGCCGAAAGAACGCCAGGCCTGAGTAATATAATGGCCTATTGCAGCTCTCCCCCAGACGAAAACCGGGGGGGGGGGATATGAATGCTGCTACATCGCCAGCTGAGGAGGCTGCGGAGCCAACGGACCCTATGAATGCTCGGAACCCTCGAAAAAAAGCCTTGAGGGAACGAGCTAGAGCGCAGCCTGTTAGACAAGGCCCCAAAATGGCGGTCGGCCATGCGGCCGCATCCAAAATGGCGGGCGCCACCAGGCCACACCCAAAATGGCGGCCGCGAGCTATGCGAGGGGCTATCAGCGGCGGTACTCTCCCATTAGATAAAGAGGCCTGAAAGGCCCCAAAGGAACGGGAGGAGCAGGGGAAGATTATCTCCCCTAGCCTATATTACGGCGTTCAGTGGAGGGGAAACAACGAAGGAGGCAGGAACGAAGCGGCGCTCAGCGGTGAGTGAAAGAAGCGGCAGGCAAGGGGGTGGGGGTGGGGCGCCAGCAACTCGAAGCGCTGGAGACTTGCCCCCGGGAAAAACAATTAAAGTTACTCCCCGTTTATCTGAATGGGGAAAAAGACTCCCATAGGGAGCTGAAAGCCCCAAGTCAACTGCGCAGAATAAGAATAAAGGGTCCAACCTGATCGAAGTTCTTGAAAGAAACCTGAATCGGCCAAGAGCTAGTGGAAACACAGCCTGACTGTCACGAGGCTGAGCTAAAAACTGGGGAACGCTAAGAGGACCACGTGATGGGGAGGAGCGTTCCTCAATTTCAAGCTCAGCCTGTGAGAGCCGAGACTGGAGCACCTCCCATCCTGGATGCTCGTAGCAGCTCTATGGAGAACAAGAGGTTTACCCAGGCCTGCCCATCACCCTCCACCAGCGTCTCCCAGACTACTGCCCACTGACTAGATTCCACCCAGGTGGGCCTTTAACCCAGTCCAGGGATGGATCAAGTACCAGTGGATGCTGGTTCCCATCCTGCCACCAATCCCACCGGCTGCAACTGCCCCAACCCAGCAGCTTCCCCACTGCATTTCTTGGCTACCTTTGAAGGCAACCCGGGGAAACTGGCCTATTTCCCAAACCGAATCTGGACTCACATTGATTGATATGGGGTTCAATACTAGTCAGACCAGGACATGAACTTGGTCATTGCAGATAATATGAGAGAAGGGGTAGCAGCAGAATGGATTGCTCAACTCCATGATGAATGAGCTCCTGAGTTGGAAGATGTGGACAAGTTGCAGTCCCTAAGGGCCCAATTTAGCAATTTGAGCACATCGCTAAACGAGAGGAAGCTGAGGCAGAAATCAAGGGACTGAAACAGCACAGTCAGTCCCCCAAGGAGTTTGTTTGGGAGTTTAGAAGAGTGGCCAGAAAATTATGAGGCTGGCCTGAGTGACTCTTCATCCACTACTTTAAAGAAGCCCGAAACCTTCCGCAAGTGTACAGCTACAGGGGGGTGCCTGACCAGATCCAAAATTTTTAGCAGATGGTGGTGACTATGGATTTAGAAATTCACCCCCACTGGAGATTGGCACCAGAGAAAGCTCCCAAGTGGCCTTTGGGGTGCAGGTCGGCCGGCAAGCTGCCAGTAGAGGTGAGACCAGCGGCAAGCCCCCGAGTCAAGGGCTTCAGATGTGGCCAGCAAAGCCATCGAGCCTCAAAATGTCTTGTGCTGGCTCCTATTTCCCAGGTGTGCCAATGGCAGCCAAGTCAAAGAAAATTCCCTAAAAGCCAGCAGACATGGGAAAGTTCGCTTGACAAGCCATGGAGGTCCTCTCTTTGCAATCCAATGAAGGGGGAACTCCAGCTCCAGAGATTATGACTCCAGCGGTGTGGACTCAATGGTAAGTGAAGCCATCTTCCCTTTTTCTCATATAGTAGTGCCCCACACAGAAGACCATGGAGAGCTAGAGGCCATATAGACACCAGCTACACCCAGTGCTTAATTAGCTCCCAGACTATGAGAAATTTAGAAATAAAAACAACAACTTTGAAATGCCCTATCTGCTTTGAAAAAGTAGACAGTTCACTTACTGGGGCAGATCCAGCGACTTTGGTTACCGAACCTGTAAAGCTCGAGATGGGGCAGCACTGGGAAATGATATAATTTGTGGTCACCCCAAAATGACCGAGGCACTTATCCTTGGCTTGACTTGACTTGGCTTGGTTTGGCTTGGCTAGACAAATGGCCCCCCAGCATTACATGGGAGATTGGCTAACATAAGGATAGGTGGCTCCTTGCCTCCCCTCCTGTAATCTGAGAACCCACCATCTTTGGGACCCAGTGATCACAGTCAGAAGGAGGGGGTGGCCTCTACAATGGAGGTGCCATCTGGCATATGTGCCCAGAGTACCAGGACTCAGCAGAAGTCTTTAGTGAAGAGAAGTGCAATGTATTTCTCCCCACTGACCCACTGATTACGTGATAGAATTCATCCCAGCGGCAAAACTACCAAGGCCAAAAACATACTCAATGACCTCTAAAAAAATGGATTGAAGAAGTACATTGATGCCAACTTAGCAAGAGGATTCATCCAGCCCACCAAATCTAGGGTCTCAGCCGCCGTATTGTTTAAAGGGAAGAAAGATTGGGGGGTGTATGTGAGGCTCTGCATTAATTTTCGTGGGATAAACACTGTTTGCATACAGAACACCTCCCCCTCTCCCTCATGAAGGACATGCTCAACTATCTGGCGAGAGGAAAAGTGTTTGTTTACAAAACTAAACCTATGAGAAGCTTACTACCGTTTGCGGATAAATGAGGGTGACGAATGGAAAAAGGTATTTAATTGCCCATTAGGCAGGTTCCAGTTTAAAGTCATGCCTTCTGGGCTACAGGGAGCCCCTGCGGTGTTTATGCAACTCATTAACAGGGTGCTGCATGAGTTTATTTGGATGATATTCTCATCTTCAGTGAGACAATGGAGGAACATGTCAAACTAGTGCGTCAAGTATTGAAAAAACTCCTAGATTCTAAGCTTTCAGGATTCCAGCAATCACCGTAATTAAATCGATTCTCGAGCCAAAATTCAACCAACTTCAAAGGATTTATTAGAGGTGACATACTGGCGCTCCCCTGGCCTCTAGAAGTTATAGAAAGTCATCTATGTCCTGCAGTTGGGGGGGGGGCCTTTTCTTATGAAGGATTGTTAGCCATCCTCTTGCTTCTCCCTCTAGCCCCTCAGAAATCATATTCACAATGGCTCTTGGGGATAGGTACAGGTCCATAGTGTTTTAGGTGGATCTCAACTGAGTCAAGGAATAGAGCTAGCTGATCTGGGTCCCCATCAAAATTTCTCCTAAACCAGGATGGTTTGTTGAGTACTGCTCCTCCCTCCTCCTGTCATCCTCTGTAAGCCTGCACTTGAGGTGGCTGGCCTTCCTCCCCAGCTCTAGTTCACACAGGAGGAGGGGGCTGCCTGCTGTGTGGAAGAGGCACTGGCTGCAGCTTTGGACTCCTTTTTCTTCTGGTGGGTAGAGAAGGAGAGCTGTGGTCTCAACTGCTTCTCCTCACTTCAAAGGGCTCTGTAAAAACTCCCCTGTTTTGGGCAGCATGATGGGCTGTTATCCCAAATGATCGCTCAGTCAAATTCCTCCCTCAGTTGCTCCATGGATCTCTCCAGGGATTCCATCAGGGACTTTGGGGCCCTGGCCTGTGCCCAGTCCCATATCCAATCCACTCTTCCCAGTTCACTCAAGGGCCTTCTCCATTTTTGGGCCTTGTGGTGGGGAAATTCAGTCTCAGAGGCTTTAGGAATTTTCTTTTTCCACCAGTACTTATATGGTTTTCTTTCCTCCACCGGAGCAGGTTTCTCCGCTTCAGGATTCAAGGGGGACTGACCTCCAGCTTTAATTATGCTATCAGCTTCTGTTTGCTTCTGGCTGAAGCCAAAGTCTGTTTCTCCTCCTGATAGCTCGACTTCTGCCTTGGCTGCCTGAGTTTCTGTCCACGCATCCCAGATATTGGGGAGTGATCGGAGAGGCCAGGACCCAGGACCCTGGTAATATTGATTTATTATGAGAGTTGGCTTGCTGTCAGGATTCCAGCAATCGCCCTAATTAAATCATGATTCTCAAGCCAAACTTCAACCAACTTTAAAGGATTTATTAGCGGCAACATACTGGCACTGCCCTGTATGAAGCCAACTCTGGCATATGTAATTTACAGTCACCTGTGACCCTGTTTTCCCCCTCCCCCCTGGGTGTCTCATAAATCAGATTCTCCAATTAAGCACATTCATGGGCTTGGTGTCATCATTCACGTTCCCCAATTAAATATATTCACGGGCAAAAGGTCTGGTAATTTAGTTACAATCTATTAAAGATAAGTGTTGTAAAGTACTTTCAGTTTCAAACTGCTGCACTGCTCTTCCAGATTTCCTCCCCCCGCCCTTTTATGGCAACTACTAAAACAGGCATAGGAATGTTTTATGAATTGACATAAGCTTTATGCAAAGGTGTCAAAACCAAGTTCCACAAGACTTCCTTAAATTACCTGGGCTACCGAGTGTCAAACAAGGGGATTAAAATGGACCCAGGCAAAGTTAAAGCCATACTAGATTGACAGCGTCCTCGCACCCGGAAACAACTTCAAAGCTTCCTGGGTTTTGCAAGCTTTTACCAGTAGTTCATTCCTGCATTTGCTGAGATAGCCCTGCCACTTATGGAACTATTAAAAACAAGCCCAAAACCAATCAACCTCTAAAGTGGACACTTGAAGGTCAACAAGCTTTTGAAGAGCTAAAGGGACTGTTTTCCAAAGAGCCAATCCTGCCCTGACCCCAAATGGCTGTTTGTGGTGCAAGCTGATGCCAGCAATGTTGCTGTTGCTGCAGTGCTTCTACAGGAAAACTCCCTGGACCAACTGCAACCCCAACCTTATATGTCCAAAAAGTTCACTGACATCGACTTCTGGTTGGCTAATCATTTTGGATTTCTAAAGACCCTTCACTTAGTGAGGAGGCAGTTTTGGTAACCAAAAATGAAGGCAGATATGGAGGACTATGTAAAAAGCTGTTTCACGTGCGCTGCCATGAAAATGTGACCAGGGAAACCACCTGATCTACTCTAACTTATAGCTGACCGCAGCCGACCATGGGAAGAGATAGCTATGGATTTTATAGTTGAACTCACAGAGAGCGGAGGAAACACTGTCATTTGGACAGTGATTGACTATTCTCTAAGCAAGCACATTTTACCGCTTGCTCTGGATTACCATCAGCTAAGAAACTAGCAAAAATGTTCATCAAACAGATTTATAGGCTGCATGAAGTGCCCCGCCGGATCATTTCCAATCAAGGAGTCTAGTTTACCGCAAAGTTCTGGAAGGAGTTCCTACGGTCCTTTGGGTCTTCTCAGAGATGGAGCTCTGCTTTTCATCCAAACATGAATGGGGCCACTGAACACACAAATCCATAGTGGAACAGTACCTGAGATATTACGTAGACTACCAGCAGGATAATTCGGCCGATCTGCTACCTTTTGCGGAAGTAGCCTACAACAACGTAGTCCACAGTAGCACTGGGCTAGCTCCTTTCCAAATCACCAGTGGGATTGACTTTGTGCCTATGCCTGAGTTACCTAGAGAGCCCCCAATCTCAATGTCCCTAACTGAGTGGGTGTTAAAACAGGGGTGGGACAATACCAAGCATGCCCTCACCCAAGCCGCTGAGAAATACAAAACATCAGGCGATCAAGCACCAATCACTCCAAGCCCCCTTTAAAGTGGGAGATCGGATCTATCGGTCCACTAAATATCTTAGATTAAAGTTGCCTACAAAGAAACTGGGTCCAAAATTCCTAGGACCATTTCCCATAGTAAAAGTGATAAATCCAGTAACTGTGCAACTAAGTCTCCCTCACTTGTTAGGGAAAGTGCATATGGTATTTCACAGTAGTTTATTGAAACCGGCTGTTAGCTCAAAATTAAGACCAAGAGATCAACCCACTCTCAAGCCAATAGTAGTACAGGATGAGACACTATGAAGTAAAGAAAATATTGGACTCTAAATTACATAGGAGTCGATTACAATACCTAATCTATTGGAAGGGGTATCCTTTGTCTGATGCCACCTGGGTGAAGAGTTGGGATGTAAAGGCAAATAGTGAAATAGTTTCACGAGAAATCTCCCAATAAGCCAAAGGCTCCCCTGAGGGCAGAAGAGGTGGTTAGTTAGTTCCAATTTCTTTGTCTTTCTTTTTTAAAAATAATTTTTATTCTTTAAAAAACAAAAATACAAAACTCTTATTTCCATTAACAGTATTTGTCATCGTATATACATATTTCTCATTTTGTAACTATACATCAATTTCTATCTTTATTCTTCACCCATTCATACCACCTATCCCATATCGCATAATAATCTCGATCATCCTTGCCTTTTAATTCCATAGTGAATTTGTCTAGCTCTGCACAATCCATTATTTTTTGAATTAATACTTCATCTGGTGGTATTTTGTTGCTCTTCCAGCTTTGTGCAAAGGTAATTCTTGCTGCCGTTAAGATGTGTACAATAAGGTATCTTTTATCTTTATTCAAATTCCCTTAAATCATACCTAATAGACATGTTTCTGGTTCCAATTTCAATCTATAATTTGTAATCTGTACCTTCTTCCAATATTTTTTAACCTCTATATATTGCCACGACATATGGAAAAACATTCCTTTTTTTTCACCAGTCTTGCCAGCGCTAAGTGCCATCTACAAAACATTTTGTATTGGCTTTCTTAAATGCCGTCGACAATGTCAGCTTCCAGTTCTCGGTCCAAATCTTTTCCCACTCATCCAAATTTATATTATGACCTACGTTTTTTGTCCAGGCGATCATTGATCCCTTAACAATTTCTTCCCCTAGTTCCACCTCCAATAAATAATTATACATATGTGTTATAAATTTTATGTCTTTGCCTGTCAAAATTTGGTCCAGTTTTTGTAAATCCTTATCGATCTCTTGTTCCTTTATATCTTTCTTAAGTATGGTTTGAATTTGCAAGTATGCCCACCAGTCCAATATTATAACTTGTTCTTTTAATTTATCCATTGTTTTTAATTCCCCCTGTTCATCTAATAATTCTTCATATCTAATCATTTTTTAATATGTATTTGGATATAATATAGCTTCCATAGGTGAGATCCAATTTGGTCTTTTCAGATAGTGCTTTTTTTTTTTTACTTTCTCCCACGTTTGTAACAGTGAGTCCCTTATCAGATGTGTATTAAAATAGGAATGAATCTTATTCTTTTTATCCCATAGGAAGGCATGTCACCCAATTTGGAGGTCATGACCTTCTATTGCCAAGATTCTTTTAATTTTTAAATTTATCCACTCTTTAACCCATAGCAAAATTGCTGCTTGGTAATATGTTTCCCATTTTGGGAATCCAAGGCCGCCTCTGGTTCTATTATCTTGTAACATCTTCAGTTTTATTCGTGCTTTCCCCCCATTCATATAAATTTCATAACTGTCTTATCTAAATCCTGAAAAAAATTCTTCTCCAATTTTATAGGTATTGTTTGGAAATAATATAATAATTTTGGTAGTATATTCATTTTTATAGCCACTATTGGGCCTAATAGTGATAATTGTAATTTTTCCTAGTTGTTCAGATATTTCTTTATCTGCAAAAGTAGTTTCATGTAATTATCCTCTTTTATGGAAGAGCATCTTCCTGTTAGCCAAATTCCTAGGTATTTAAGTTTTTTAAACACTTCGTAATCCCAATTTCCTTTCCAATTCTTTTTTCTGATCTTCTGTCAAATTTTTGGTTATTATTTTCATTTTACCTTTATTAATTTTTAGCCCTGCTACTGCTCCATATTCTTCTAGTTCTTGTAATAAATAGATACTTGACTCCATTGGTTATTCAACAAAGAAGACCAAGTCGTCCGCAAACGACTACACCGTATATTCTTCTTTCTTACTCTTCAGTCCAATTATTTCCTTCCTTTGTCTGATCTGATTCAAAAGCACTTCCACAGTCAAGAGAGACAGAGACAACATTGCCTTACACCTTTCATTATCTCAAAATTTTCAGTGGTCTCTCCCTTAGCTTTTTGGTTTCAATAAACTGTACCTATCATTTTCTTAAATTTAGTTCCAAATCCCATATTTCTCACCTGTTGGATCAAAAACTGCCAGCTGATATTGTTGAATGCTTTCTGAGCATCTAGGAAAATCTGCTGCCTGTTTTTCCAGGTGGGCCTCATAATATTCTAGTACATTTAGTACTATACTTGTATTGTTTCTTATCTGTCTAGAGGGTAGGAACCATTCTGATCAGTGTGAATGAGTTCGTTTAATACAATTTTTAACCTTTCAGACATTATTTGTTGCAAATATTTTATAGTCTACATTTAGAAGTGAAAATGGTCTATAATTTTTAATCTGTTTATGGTCTAAGTCTTCTTTGGGGATTAGTGAAATATTCACTTCTCTCGACGAGTCAGGCAATTTAGCAAGATCCAATACCTCATTGTACAGATCCAACATCACTGATTCAAGGCATTCATATATACATTTATACACTTCCGCTGGGAGACCGTCTGGCCCTGGCATCTTATTGTTTTTCTGTTTTTTGACTGCCCTTTCTAATTCCATAGCTGTTATTTCTTTATTTAGCAACTCTTTCTGTTCCTCTCTAATTTCTGGAGGGCCTTCCATTTTCAAATATTGTTCTATGTTTTCCAGTTTTATAACGTCTTCCTTATATAATTGTTCAAAATATTTTTGTACAATTTTCTTTTTCTCTACCATTCGGTATTCTAAATTCCCGTTATCATCTTCCAATTCTTGTATCAACCTTCTTTCTCTTTCTGTTCTTAATTTATGAGCCAGCTAACCCTGGCTGGTTCGTATGTTAGAAAAAGTTCTGTTCTGCCATTTTCACCTCAATTCTCTCTTCCTGATTTATAATATTCAATTGATGCCTAGTAAAAATCATCTCCCTCCTCACTTTTCCATCTTGTGGGGTTTTTTTTTTGTTTTTTGTTTTGTAGTCTACTTTCTAATTCTTTGATCTTCTCCTGCAGCTTGTTCTGTTTTTGCCATCTTTCCTTGTTTCTTTTGGCTGTGTATGCTATTGTCAGCCCCCGCAAGACTGCTTTGGCTGTATCCCATATTGTCTGTAGTGATGTCTGGTCTACTGTATTTTCCCTAAACAGTTCCATTTCTGTCTTAATTTTATCTACAAATTCTTTCTCTTTTAAAATTTGAGTTAAGGGTCCACCTTTTCTTCTCCCTTTTTCTCCCTTTCCAAGTTATTTTTAGTGGGTTGTGGTCTGCTCAAACATTCATCATAATCTCTACTGCTTCTAATTGGTTTCCTATTTCTGCATTCATCCAAGCCATATCTAATCTAGACCACAATTTGTGTGGGTTAGAAAAAAAGGTAAATTCTTTTTTCCCCAAATTTATTCTCCTCCATTGGTCCATCAAATTTAATTCCTGTGTCATCTCGAAAAATGTTCTGGGCAGAATTTTCCTTTTCCTTTTGTTTTTTACACCACTGGTATATATCTTATATCTACTACTGCATTAAAACATTGTCTTGTCCCATCTCTACAATTCTAACATGCAAATCTTTATAAAATTGACTTTGATTGTCATTCAGCATGTAAATTACAACTAATAACATTGGCTTATAGCGTATTTCTAATTCAAGTATCAAAATTCTTCCCTGTGGATCTGCATATTTTTCTACTGCCTTGATTTCTTTTTTTAATATACACCGCTATCCCTTTCTGTTTTTGGTCTGCTAGGGTTACAAATAACTTTCCTAATTTAGGATATTCTAGACATTTCCAAAATTGTTTTTTAATATGAACTTCCTGTAGACATACTATTTCTATTTTTTGTTTGGCTAATCTAGTTAATATTTGTTTCCTTTTACTGGTTGAGTTTAAACCGTTTATGTTTAGTGATAGTAACTTTGTTTCTGTTTCCATTTTTCTATTTGTGAGATGTTATCTGTCTTCTGTTGATTCTTGTCTCTCTTTGTGGGCGGGTTCTTAATCTTCTTCCTTTGTTCTCCTCTTTATTCTCTCTTTCTTGTTCTAAATCCCCTGTGTCTTGCTGTTGTTCCTCTTGGCTTTCCGTCTCTAGCTCCTCTCTGCCACTGCTTTCTTCTTCTGTTCCTCCAATCTGATCATATAGATCTTGTGCTTTGTCCAAATTATCTATTCTAATCCTCTTTTCCTGCTTTCCGGGACTAGCCATTGAAACATTATATTCTTTTGAATGAGTTGTGTTGCCGGGAACTTATAGTCTTTTCTCTGTTCGCGCATCTTCTTCTGTTTCTGGATCTGTTTCAAAGTTTGCACTTTATATCTTTATAAACCAGAGGTTCATCTCATGTTATTTTGTATATTATATCTCTTATCTGTCTTCTGGCAAATCGAATGTGAACTTCCCTAGGCAGCCTGTTGCATCAGGCATAACTAATTTGGACTCTATAAGCCTTGTCAATTTCTAGCAGGATCTCTCGGGTCTCCCTTTGTAACGCTGGTGCAAGCAGGTCTGCCATAAGAATATTCAGGTCTTCATCTCTACTCTCAATAATGTTCTGGAACCTCAAATAATAGATAGTGTGGTCCATCTCCAAATGTATAATTTGTTCTTCTAATCCCTTGTTTATTATCATCATCTTATTATCCATAAACTCCAGTCTCTTTTCATTTTGTTCTGTTCTAAGTTCAACCGCTTGCAGCTTCTACTCATTCTTCTGAATTGTTTACTGTATGGTATCGACCTTATTTTCTAGTTTATTGCTGTTTCCTTTCAGTTCCATGTGGTTTTGCGAAATATTATCTTGCATCTTTATCTGTTGTTCCTGCATTTTAAGCATAGTTTCTTGAATAGTCATTAGAGATGCCTGTATTGTTTGCATATTAGATGTTACACTTTTATTTTTCTGCCCCTAACATTCCCTCAATCGTCTTCTGACTCGCCGGTGATGCAATTGTCAATGTTGGACTGGAAGCTGTCTTCTTTTCCGTTCTCCAAGATGATGTCATGGCACTGTTTTCAAACTCTATTTATTTCTGCCTTCTTTATTATCCCCTTTACAATATGTTTTAGGTTGATCTCTTCCAATTTGATCCTTCCACTTTTTGCTTCCCTTTGTTATACATATGTAAATTTATCTCTACTTATTGTCTCTTTAACAGTCACAAGGCCTATGTCTACATATATCTTGCTCAAGCAAAACCTTTTTACCTCTTTCTATACATAGTATATTGTAACTGTTCCTTTTTTTCCTTTGTGTCTTAGGCTTTTTTTGGTCAATCTATATAATCAATAACCTACAAATTAATTACTCACTATTACTGTTATCAATAATCATGTCATAATCAATTTTATTTATCACTATATTTTCTTAGCACAATAATCAATACTATTCAAAATAATTATAACATCAAGTATTTCCCAGAAGAAGAAAAAAGAAGACCTCCCTGTTTAGTTTATTAAATTCAGATTTACATTAAAGTAATGATCCAGTAATCAAATATTTTCAGTTCATTCAATAATCATATAATTTAATCTTGTCCTTCAAAACCAGCCTATTTTTTGTCCTTAAAGTTTACAGCTCACACACCCCGATCAGGTTCTCCACTTTTTCTTTCCTTTTTCTTCTCACCAGTCTCACTGTCTCAGTCCAAAAAGCTGTCCGATCTCTCTCTCTCACCTGGTCTTCTTAATGCTCCCGCCAAATCTCTTTCTATAAATCCAATCATTCTTTATCCGTTTCCTCCACCACCTCTTTCACCTTTTCTTTCAGTCTAACTTGTGAGATTGTCTTCTTCACCGCTCCCCTTAATGTCATGCCATCCCCTTCCATTTGGCAATTGCTCAGTCAATCCTCTTTCCATACCTCGTCTTTCTTCACCTCCGTTGTCCTGGCTTTCTCTTCTAAATCTTTCAATGTCTCTCCAATTCCACTTTATTTCCTCCTTCCTTCTAACACTTTGTATTTCTTCTTCTTTCTTCTTTGTGTCACTTTTACATCCCAGGTAGCTTTCTCCTTCTCCCCTCTCCACGCAAGTCCTCTGTCCGGGAAGAAGAAACTAATCTTCGCCTTATCGTCATCTTTTCGCCACCTCCGCCTCTTACTCCTCTAGTCTTTCAAAAAAGAAAAGTTCTTTTCTTCTCCCATCGGCTCTCATTTTGTCTCAGTTTTCAACTTTCGGCTTTCCTAGAACTTTCACTATTAAACTCAAAGCCCCTCTCCTTTAGTCTCTTTCTGTCCATTGTAACCGCTGAGTCACAGCTCATTCTTGCTGTACACTCTTGAATGGTAATGGCTCTCCAGAATCTCAAACAGATATCTTGCCTTTCACCCACAAGTGATCATTCTTCACTGAAAATGCTAGGAACAGAACCTGTGACCTTCTCTATGCAAAGTATTTGTTGTATGATTGGAGTTACAATTTTTACCTTCCTGATCTCCTCCTGTCACAAAACCATCACATCCAAGGCAGCTGCTGGACTGTAAGCCTTAGAATTCTCATTGCAGCTGCTGCCACTCAAATTCTGAATAGTTTCAAATTCCTTGAAAATTTAAATAATCTTGGGGGAGGGGGTTTAAGTAGTAAAGGAATCTGCTATTGGTAAATAACAGATTCATCCCTATCCTAAAGGGGGAAACATTTAACTTCACTCTCACCAGAACATCCTAAATGAGAATTCTCTCAAAAGATATTACAAAATATCTCAAGTGTCTAAAATGCAGTTGCAAATTTATACTTAGACTGGATGATAGTTGAGGGCCTGTTCTATGGGGTTATCTCCCCTCTCCGGAGCTCCCTTTTCTAGAAAACAAAATCAAAACTCACTTTTTGGCAAATCACCACTATTCGACTTTGGGATTTCAACTTCAATGACACTTTCTGTTAACAATCTCACTTTCTTCTCATTTGTGGTTCCACCATGGCTTCGGGTCTGCCATAACTATATGACAGACACTTTCACCTCAGATTTCAGAGGTTTCCCTTCATGCTGGCTGGCGATCGCTCTTCGCCTTTCCATCGTCCGGGCTTCACCTCTTCTCCGCTTAGCTCTCCAGGCTCCTCACACCCTGAACGTTCCCCCGCAAAGTGAAAGAACGGGAACCAGGGATGGAGACCGCTCTCCCTTCACCCTTTCACCATAACATCACCACCGGAAGCCCTGTTAGTTCCAATTTCTAACCTCCTGTCACTTGTCTCATTTCAGGATATTCTCGTCACTTGAAACAAGGCAGCCTGTCAGCCCCGGATCCATCTTGATTCCGATTCTGGGCTGCCACGGTGGGGGATGGGCAGACTTGAGAACAGGAGAGCATTAAAGGGTGTATAGCCACAACATTCTTTTGCCAGAGATGACATTGCTGGCAACTGGAGGGGAGTGACTAGAATTTGGCAGCAGCTGAGACAGAAGGTTGATGGGCTAATGTGACTGAGGAGTCACTAAATCGGGCACAGCGTGAGTTTTATTGTGGAGAGGGAACATGGGAATTCAGATTGAGGTTTTCCCCAGATGTGCCAACATGACTTCTCTAATAAATTCTTATTTTGATGGACTTTGTCTCTGAGTTTTGAATTGTCTGGAGGGTTTAATTGGAATGCTGACAACAAGACTCTGCTTTAGCTGGACTTCTGGTGGAACGTGCAAACAGAATTGAGAGCACCACCTAATGGTACAGGAAAAATTTCAGCAACTCTTTGAAAAGTGCTTGGTCTTTCTAAAATTGGAATTTAAAAGGAAATAAGAGGAACTCCACTATAATAAAATAAAAACCCTGGAAAGTGAAATACTAGAATACTGCAAAGGAAAACGATACATGAAGAAACTGCCTTGGGATTATTTGGTGACTTTGGGAAAAAGTTGGAAAAGAAATTAACTGGAAACAAAGACATTGATTGTTGAAATTAAATATAAAAGACACTGGTTGAAATAAACTCCTGGACATTTGGATTGGATATAATTATCAAAGAAGGAAAAGAAAAAAAGAAAAGGGGAAGTGTACAAAATGGGAGGACTATATGCAGAAATGAGACTGGAACTACATGAAGGAAATGATGAAAGAAAGCATGGAAATGAACAGTATTATACTACAAAAATTAGAAAAGATTGAAGAACAAAGAGAACCAAAGGGGGAGGAGTTAAATAAAGAGGAAACCATCTTTAAAGAACAAGTGGAACAACGAACATTAAAACGGGAATATTCAAAGGAAAATAGAATAAGTAATAATATGATATGAAATTGAATAAGAAAGATGAGTATGTAATTATGGTCATGTTTGTATTGAATTGTAAAAACCTGGAACCACACTGTTCGCCAAAAGAGATGTTTTAAAAATATAAAAATAAAAAAAATATTTAAAAAAATTAACCCCAAGGAATAAAAAATCCATAATAAGAGACTCTAAAAACATAATTGTTTAGGACACAAAAATAAGGACTTCGGAGATTTTTGTTGAAAAGCAAGCTGAGAGCACCATCTACTGACGAAAGGAAAAGCTAGAGAGACTCCTAGAGAGTTACAGAGGAGGTAAAGGAATTTGATATCCCATGGAGGGCAATGACTTTTAACTGTTTATTGTCTCACACTTACCAGAGGTGGAAATAAGAAAGTCATTTTATTAAAAATATAACTCCGGGAAACCAGAATAAAAGACTAAAATCACAGAGCTGAGTTAAAGAACTTGGAAAAAAAATTGGACTATTAGAATATGGAATAAATGCTGGAACTGGCTCATTTAAATAATTGACTCTGCTTTATAAGAAATGGGTCGATTGAAATTAATTTCTGCTGGAAAAATTTGGGAGGAGAGTGACATCTACTAATGATTGGAAAATATACTCCTACAACTTCGGATCTTTTTTGAAATATTTGATATTTGGTGGTTGTGATCTTTAACTGTTTATTGCCTTGTGCTTACCAGAGGCGGAAATAAGAAATACATTTTATAAAAGAGATGCTGAGAAACTAGAAAAGACTAAAATCACAGAGCAGATTTAAAGATCTTGAAAAATACCTTGGGCTATCAGATTACTGAGTAAATGTTGGACTTGGCTTATTTAAATAATTGATTTTGTTTGGAAAGAAATGGAGATTGAGTGAAATAAACATCTATTGGAAAAAAGGTAGCATGGAAATTTGAGAGGAGAGACCCATCTACTAATGATTGGAAAATAAACCATATTTCTATAATTTTGGACTCTGAATCAGATTGAGGCGTGATTATTTATTCCATTTTTCTTTTGCTATTATGTCTGGAATTGAAGGAACAGCTGTGGAAAGCAAGAGGACTTTTCAATGAGACATTTTTGTTGTTCCGAAATATGGATCTGATCGATAGAATGGATGAGAAAATGGAAAATATCTCACAAAGAACGAAGAAAAAAGACCAAACTGCCCATGGATCGGTGGAACCAACAGAAAGATTGGATGAAATTGATTACTTAAGCCAGCTAATGGACATGAACAGGGAATGAATATGGATCAGAAAAACCAGCAAATAAAGCAAAAGGTCGGTGAAGAGGAAGACCAGATAAATGACAAGCAAGATGAATGGAAAGAACAGATGGATTGGCCACATCAACAAATAAACCAAGGACTGGAGCAAAAAATAGGGCAGACAAATCAGCCGATAAAGGAAAAAAGGCCGAAGAAAATAAAACAGATAAATTGACAATTGGAGAGACAGGAATATACATTTGATAAGGAGATTGGGACATGGTCAGATATTTGAGAGAATTGGCACCATAAGGTTGTATTGGGAGAAATGTCTAGATTGAATAAGAACGACACAGATGGAGATAAAGTTGAGTGTGGGAGGTGAATTAAAAAATGGATAAGAAATGAAGCACTAAGGAGGAAAAGAGATGATGGATAAAAAGAATTGCCATTTAAATATTTAAGTAGTCTGATTGTAAGCTAAGGGATGCAGAAATAAAATTAGATAGGGGAAATATTGGAATATAATTTTTTATTGAATGGATAAAAATAATACATAGAAAGACTAGAAGTTTACAGTTGTTAGGCATTTTCTTTTGTGTATTTTTCAAATAATATGAGAATTACTTAAATATGATAAATGTGATGGAGAGTCCTAAGTGTGAATTGGATCATTATGAATGATACTTAGAATTAATTTTGTTTACATAAATAAAAAAACGTTTAGATTGAACAAGAAAAGCATAGATGAAGATAGAGATAAAGATGAGGATTTGGGTTTTTTTTTAGTTAATTGGTTAATTAACAAATAATGAGAATTACTTAAATTTGACAAATGTGATAGAGATTACTAATATTGTTATGAACTGGATTAATATGAATGATACCCAGAACCAACTCTGTTCACACACAATATGGATGTATATTGGAAAAAAAATAAAAAATATATCTTAAAAAAACACTTATGCCCAGAAATCACTGAATCAAATATCATATTCATTTTTATTGCATATCAATAAAAACACAATTTATCCCCCACAGTCAGAACAATACAGGCATTATTTTCTTTAACCTTGTTCTATTATATTCCAATCATTGCTAAATATAGCATATTCTCAAATCATACTCTCTTTCCAAGCTGCACGTACTGCACACCATTGCAAATGCATGATGTGTCAATTGTCTATATTAAATTTGACCAAAGTTATAATTTTAGAGATTACTTCTATCCAAAAGATGTATAAGCAGCTTTGCCTAAAGTCATGAACCTGGATAGGTTACAATGATTATATGTTCGGTTAAAAAATCTTTTGATATGTAAGGTAAAAACCAGTGGTGGTATTCTACCAGTTTAGCTTGGTTCAGGTGAACCGATAGTAAAAAAATGCTACCATTTGGCCGAACTGATAGTAAAAAGAAATGCTACAGGTTCTGCCGAACAGGTGTTTTTTTCTTGACGATCAACTGTTTTCTGATGATCAGCTGTGCCATGCGATTTAGGTTAACTAGAAAGTAGGAGAATGGTATGGAAAATTTTGACTAGCCCCACCCATCTTCCCCACTCTTACCTCTCACCTCAGTCCCTACCGATTCTCTGAACTGGGCCTCAGCTGAGCCGGGCGTCTCTTGAGTGCTCAGTGCTGGATTTCAAAAGCCAAGGAACTCAGCTCAGTGCTACAAGGAGAAGAAGTGGCCCGAAAGCAGAGCTAAACAGTTGGAATGTTGCCTTCCTTCCCAGACTCAGAGGAGCAACGCTTCTATTTTTCACTGAAGACTCAGGCAGCAGATTGCAGAAGGGTTGAGCTGTGAGTCTGTGAACAACTCAATCTGCCTGCCTGCTTCACTTGATTTTGGGTATGTTGCCCTTTTTTTAATATCAAATTCAATATTGACATACATGATGCGTTGTGAATTAATTTTGCGTTTGCTTGCAAGCAAATTTTATGTTATGAGTTTGCTTGCAAGCAAATTTTATGTGACATTATGCTTTTATATTTTGAAATTTGTGGCTGACTGCTGTGCTGCTGTGTTGTTTCTGTGATTGTTTTTATACTTTGATGGTGTTGTGTAATTTTGTGAGTTTGCTTTGCTTGCGAGCAAATTTTATAATGTTGCTTTTACTGTATATTTTGGAATAAGCGAGTGTGTGTGTTTGTCCCCAATCCTCATTTTGTTGGACAATGGACCCCATCCCCTACTCTCTTAAAAATTTTACACCAGTGGGATTCTTTAATGAAGGAAGGTAAAAAGCTGGTGTGACACAGCTGGGTCTTGGGTCGCAAGTAGATTGGAAATGTGAATCTGAGCCTTTTAGACCTAATTGTTAATTCTCCTTTGAAGCTCCTACAGCTTGATGGGTATTTGTGTGCCTCTAGTTAAAGTGATAGCCCTAGATCCTGTCTTCCTGCTTTAATGGGTTAATGGAGTTATTTTTAGCCTGAATTTCCTTATCTTAATGACTCCACTTAACTGTTTCTATTGTCAGCTCTGTCTGCTCTGAGTTTTCTCTTTCAGCTGGTGATTCTTGGTTTTCCTAAAGAGGGAAGGGCTGGCTTGAGTTTCTTGACAATGTTTTCTGAGGTTTCTGATGTTGTGAGGTTTCCGGCACAGTCCTTCCAAGTTCCCACAGAACAGTACCACCCGGCTGGAATGCTGAAAAAAGCTTCAGTACATTTTAAGATGAAAAGTCTAAAAAGCTTAGGTGACTAAACATGGCTTCCCCTCAATCCCCTGGCTTCTCTCTCTGCTACAGCTCTCATTCCATTAGCAACTGTTGGTCCAGGTAAGCCCTGGGCTAATGTAAGGTAGTGTTAGCTAGGAAAGATTTTTTTGTGGCAATACTGGCACAAAGTAATAAAGTCCCTTGGTTTGGTAATTGTTGTTCCGTGTTAAGTGTTTCTTTTTGTACAGATATCAGCCATTCTTTACATCTCATTCTTACAGGGTTAGGGTTGAGTTAGGGTTAGGGTTGAAATTTGTGGCTGAGTGCTATGCTGCTGTGAGACATTGACTTGGCCATGCCCACTCAATCACATGACCAACAAGCCACACCCATCCAGTCACATGACCACCAAGCCACATGACCACCAAGCCACGCCCATAGAATCTATAGTGAACATTTTTGAATCCCATCACTGGTAAAAACTATTCATCTACTACCTGATTCTCATGCCTTACTGCAGATTTGACCTCCACATATTCATTCAAAATGATATTCCCTGTTCTTTCCTCTCATTTTTGATTGCCTATGTTGAAGAGAACAATTTTATCCTCTTTTATTATTTTTCTTTTTTAGCGTATACAACATATAATTTCTTTAAAATTCAAACACAATCTATTGCTGGAATTGAAGGGAGGATATGCAAACTTGGCAACGGTTGGTGGGTTGAGAGTGCTCCTTCCACCTCTTAACTTAACACCTTCATTTTTAATTGTATTCTTCATTTTAATTTTAATTCTGCATAAATGACCCGGAGTTACTTAGGTGAGAAGGATGGTGTAAAATGTGATAAGTAGATAAATACTGAATGGATTGGACAGTCAGAGAGGTTTGAAATTGGTAGAAAAAACATGTTGATAACACTGTTCTGAAAACTAAAAATGAAAATGATCTGCAAGCTCTAGTAATAAAAATGGAATGAAGACACAATTTAAAAAATGGAAAAATTAAAAAAATTAAACCCCCCAAAATGATGACAAATACAGCAACCAACCTTAGAATTAACAATAAACATACTGAAGAGGTGAATAGCTTTTGCTTTTAGGATCAATTACCTATGGTAAAGAAATTAGGAATCAAGAAATAAATGACAGATTAGAATTTGATGGAAGAACTATTAAGGCCTTAAAAGGGAAATTCAAATGCTGTCATGGATCTTTAGATATAAGATGTATGATCTTGCAGGCAATGATTTTAATGGTAACACTCTATGGAAGTAAAAATTGGATTTTGAAGAATTAGGATTGAAAGCATACTGATGTTTTGAATGTTCCTTGTTCAAAGCAAACAAACACCAAACAAAGATAAAAGCAAAATCTTTTTAATGCTTCTCTGTGAATTCCATTCATTCACAGTAAAACACTATTAAAAACTAATTGTCCCAGATAAGAACAAGCCTTGCCAAGGTTGTGCAAGGCTGACAAGAAAACTAGATTAAATTGCAAGGAAATAATCAAAACCAAAAGTCTCCAAACACAAACCAGGATAGCCCGAACTTCCACAAGACTTGAAGTGAAAGAACTTCTTTGCTTTCTGCAAAGAATCCCACCTCTGAGGGCTGGCTTTTATCCCTTAAGGCAGGGACCATCACCTTGCAGCCTTAATCCTGAGTTGCCCATGCTGCTGCAGCTGCTCTTTCCTTCAAGCAGCCCTGGGTGACGTACGCTGAGCACAGGCTCCTCGGAGTCCTCTGCTGCCAGCCTCCACAGGCTCCAAAGGCAGCACTCCATTCTCTGATAGTCCTGGCCCCATCCCTGCATCACATGCAGGCCCCTCATCTGAGTCCTTGCTCTCCAAGACCTCAGCAGTCTGCACCTGTTGCCAGCAAACCACAACACTGATAATACCATGGATAACTAACAAATCAGTCCAGAATTCTCACGAGACACAAATGACAAGGCTCAAAATTATATTTGGAACACATTATATAAAGACCTGTAGAAGAAAGACTGGCTCAGCCAGAGGCAGAGGTGAAAAATGGAATCAGCCTTGAATCACTATGTAACCACAAATGAACACCCCTTGACTGCCCTTGACCCTTATCTAACATTAACCAAGAGCTGACTGTTAGTTGAGAAGATTCCTGTGCATAGGCTTTTACCAATAAATTATTTAAATTGAACCTTCACATGTGGAATTGGTCTTTGGCATCTGACAAGATATAGCTCCCTTGAAAAGTCTTAAATATTGGGAAAAGTGGAAGAATAGAGAATAGAAGAACCAGCAGCAAGATGGGTAGACCTGACTGCAAAGGTGATTGGTGTTCTATTGGAAGACATGAAAGACCAAGTTGGGAAAAAGTTATTTTGGAGATTTGCTTATGTGTTTGCTTACAGTTACCGCTTATTTGATAGCACATAATCAAACCAACCATGACATTTTGTGAAGTTATCAAGTGGGGGTGGGATTCTACTGGTTCAGACCAGTTCAGGTGAACCAGATGTTAAAGTTACATCTAGTTCACCAAACCGGTATTTCAACTGACCGGCTGGCCCTACGCACCCAATGCCCCTCCCAGGAATCTCCACGCGGCCCATTTTCAATGCAGGTAAGTGCAGGGTCTACACGGAGGCTCTGGGAGGGGGAAAAACAGGCCTAATGGAAGTCTGGAAATGAGCCTGTTTCTGGCTTCCGGAGGGCCTTCAGAGCCCGGGGTGGCCGTTTTCGCCCAGGGAAGGCCTCCAGACAATTGGGAGGGTAAAACTGGCTTCCCCGGGCTCTGGAGGCCCACCAGAAGCCAGAAACAGGAAGTTCTGGTAGGCCACATCCACCATGGCCATGCCCACCCAGCAACCTGGCAGCAAACCGGTCACTGGGATTTTTGAATCCCACCCGTTATCAAGGCACAGTTTGGGTTTTTTTTTTTTAATTAATTCTGCCTTTCTTTTAAAGGCTTGGGGGAACTAAAAGCTGAATTCTGACTATTCAGGCCACCCAGAATGGAACCAATTTGTCAGAAGTTTAAAAGACACTCTGTTGTACCATATCAATATTAGGAGGTTGTCCTATGAGCATTCATAATATGCCTTGGAATGTTTCAATTAAAGATTGGAATGAATACTTTAAATAAATTAATGCACTGAATTAAATATTAAGTATTTAGTAGACATGAAAAAATGAGTACTGAATTTATTTTGCACTGGGAACTTAATTGTAAATGAGTTACAGTAACTGTAATGTCTGTCTGAAGCTGCAAAAGAAAATGATAATTAAAAACTGAAGACTGTAACAATGTTGCTATTAAAAACTAGCCAACAAAACATTTAATTAAACACCAAATGGCTCTCAAGTTTAAGTTTTCCTAAACAAGTTGAAGATACTGCATGCAATTTGTCTTTCAAGTGCTGTTTGCTACCTGTATTAATATAATGGAGAAATGACTTCTTGTTTAAGCTTTGAAATCCAAAAGAATATTTCACTTGGTTTTCTGAGGAAAGTCTTTGCTCAGGAGTAATGGTCAGCTTTTTTCTTCACTAATTTTATCAAAACAAAAAAACATGTTTCCTGCTCCAAGAAAAGTCTCTGGAGTTTTATTCTGTTGAGAAACTTGGAGAAGACAGATCCAAACAATGCAAAGCTCTTTCCTATGTGACACCAAGGCCAAGCTCAGGATAGCAAGGAAGACATATAATGTGGGACCCATTGGCTATGTTTTCTTGGCATGTCTTCTGAATTTTGGAAGCAACAGAAAAACCCCTCCCTTTTCTATTTTTACTAGAGGAAACAGGTACCCACAAATTAGAGTGTAAATGAGCAGCCACTAAAAACTTTAATATCCTTAAACTAGATTTGTTATTCCAAAGTTTTAGATCCTACCGTGTTTCTCCAACAATACGCCTCCCCCAATAGGAAGACCCAGCATGTTTTTTAGGCATAAAATGAAATTAAGCCCCTCCCCCCCAAATTTAGGCCTAGTTTAAAACATGCAAAATTGGGGGGGGGGGGGGAAGGCAGGGGGAACTTGCCATTAGGAGTGCCCTGCGGGCAGCTACGTGTCACCATCAGCCGCTCCTAACAGCCAATCATGGCAGAGCGCAGAGGGCTCCCTACCCCTGCCAAGCACTTTTGCTACATACCCAGGTCAGCAGGCAGGCGGCGTCAGTATGGATGTCCGCCGGCAGCGTTTCAGCCACTTCTCAGGCCTCCATGGCTTCCAGTTCCCACCAGTGCTGGCACCTTTCTCGCCAGTGCCGTCTCCAACAACAGCGTCTGAGTCACTCCCACTTTTCCCCCTCCCGGTAACAACAGGAAAAAAAACATTTTGAGGTACCTGGGAGCGCCACGTGCTGCGTTTTGGTTTAATCCTGAGTGGCTGGGTGGGTGTGAGAAGAGCCAAGTGAGCATCTCTGCTGCTGCTACCCTTGGTGCTCCAGCTTTGGGCTCTGCAAGTTTCCAAAAGTCCCAGTGCGCAGCCCGTTCCTGCATTCCAAGAGCGCCCAGGCTGAGCTGCAGCTGTCCCACTCTCACCAGCGCCATCTCCAACAACAGCAGTAGCAGCGCCGGAAACCATGGAAGTTACAGAGGCAGCTCCCCCACCCAAGAAGCAGCTGAAACGCTTCCACGGTTCCCGGTGCTGCTGCCGCTGCTGTTGGAGACAGCGCTGGTGAAAGAGGGACAGCTGCAGCTTGGCCTGGGCACTCTTGGAATGCAGGAACGGGCTTTGCACTGGGACTTTTGGAAACTTGCAGAGCCCAAGGCTGGAGCACCAAGGGATGAGAGATTGTTGTCTATAAGATCATAGTTGCCTTTTTTGAAGTTATAATTGGGGATTACATCATTGTGATGATTTTTCTGTGGGCGTATGTTGAGACAAAAGTCTATCATATTGTGGTCACTGTTAGAAAAGGGTTCTTTAGTTTGTATTCTGTCAATTAAATTCAAACTATTGCAGAAGATGAGATCAAGGCAGTTGTTAAGTCTACTATTGTTGGTTACTGGTTGTTCCAGTCCCAGATTTGTAACAGCATTGTTAGAAGGTTGCATATATGGGTTCAGTTGTACATTCATTTAAGGTCCAGTTAATATGAGGTAGATTGAAGTCACCAAGAAAGAGAAAAGCGTGTGGGCAGGATGTTGCCCATGTTAGTAGTGAATTTAGTTTGTTTACATGTTCGATGTCATAATCAGGTGCTCTGTAACATAGTAAGAATCAAAATGTGATATTTAAGGACAATTCACAGATGATGGTCTTAGGAAGAGCAAGCTCATGGTTAACATGGATGATTTTTAGATGTTAGGACTTTTTATAGAAGATAGCAACACCACCTCCTCTACGAATTTCATGATCTGATCAGTAAACATGATAGTGGTAATGGAGTCAGGGAGAGATACGTTGAGCCATGTTTCACAGACAAATATGATGTCAAATTTAGCCATATTTAGTAAGAGGAGAAATTCAGGTATTTTATTCACAAGGCTTCTTGCATTGAGTAGCTTGCATTTAAGGCCAGCTGTAGTTGGAATTGAGTGATGGTGAATTGGTTGAAGTAGGGTTGTGGTTGAAGGTTAAAGCTGAGTTGCAGGTTGTGTGACTTACTTTTGATACAGTCAGCACGGTAGTCAATGTACAGGTCCTTCTTTCCATTGTCTAGACTTTTTTGAGTTCTGTGTGGAGTACACAGGAGCGGGCACGTTACTGTATGGTTAGGTCAGGGTGAGAACGGAGGTTCTTATGGTTGGTGTTGCTTTTGGCAAGTGAATTTATAATATAAATGAATTTACATTTGCTTGATTCATTTTTGCAAATGACCCTGCAGAAGCGTGGAGCCACAGAGCTGTCTCTGTTTTTGAGCTCTCGGCCAATGCGGGAAATGTCAAGTATTTCATCGGGGAGATGGTTGATGCTTGATAATCACTGATGATGTTTTGGATAGTTGTGATGTCATCATTGTCAATGATGTCCTCTAGACCAAATAAGATGGCGTTTGGACGTTTCCATTCACACTCAACAGCTTCTCTAATGAGGATTGGGATATCATTATTTGTCTGATTTATGTTTTTTTTGTGGATTGGGTTGTGGTTGTTGGGTAGAGATGTAGTTTGTAGCTATTGGGTGTTCAGGTTTTTGCGTTATGTCTTTTTTTTCAAGGTTGGATAATCTTTCTTTTAAAGTGTCCAGGGATGCTACTATGGTGTCAAGGGATGTTATTCGTGTTTCTATGGTATCAACTCTTTCAAACAGATCCAGTTTGGATAAAAAACTTTTATCTTATTTTTATTTTATTTTTTGGAAAGTAGGTCCTTATTATTAAGCTGCACATACAGTACATTCTACATCTTTGTAGAAAAGACTAGTTACTGTTGGGAATAGCATATGAATTGAATTGAACAGCATTGAATTGAACTTTATTTGGTCAGGTGTGATTTGATACACAAAGAATTTGTATTCAGTACAGAAGCATTCAATATACACGCAAAGCAAAATCATCATCATCATCATCATCATCATCATCATCCATACCAATAACAGGTGGGGGAATAAAGAGGATAATAATAAGGATAAATAATAATGCTACTGTCATACTACTTGGATAGATAGCAGAGACATTAGATAGCACTGTGGGAATTAGGTGTTCAGGAGTGATGGCCCGAGGGGAAAAACTGTCCCTGTGTCTAGTTGCTTTGGCCTGCAATGTCTGTTGTGTTATCCCAAGGAGAGGAGTTGAAACAGATTATGTCCAGGGGATGAAGAGTCTGCAGATATCTTCTCAATTCTCCTTCTGACCCGTGCAATATGCAGGTGTTCTATAGAAGGCAAGCTGGTTGCAATTTTTTCCCCAGCAGTCTTATTTATATGGCTCTTTCTAATAGAAGATATAGCCAAATATGGTTTATTCCTCGCTTCAATGTGAGCAAAGAATTGAACTCTAGCTAACTAGTTTGCACACATATGCACGGAGACACTCATTATTGATACCTTAAGAGGGAAATAATTCCATCTTTTCCATCCTTCGCCATCTCTCTCTTGAGATGAAACAAAAGGATGAGGCTTCCTAAGGAAGTTTATTGAGGATTCTTTTGTTTTATGAGAATATGAAAGAGAATTTGGTAAGAAAAAAGGCTATATATAAAAGGTTAATATCAAAAGATGTATTGACATCTGATGTCTTATATATTGCAAGCATCTAAAGCTGCATAGATGACTTGGGAGTAAGGAGGCAATGTAATGGCCCCTCCCTCTAGGGAATATAAGCCTGGTTGCAAATGGTTTTTGCCATTGCAGAAGGCAAAAAGCGTTCAAAGGGTTAAGTGTGATGATAACAGACTTTGATTTATTTGAAGGTTTTTCTAATTGGAGTACTTGGCTGCAAGCCATCTGGTAATTAAAAAGAGGTATTTGTGGAATAAAGCCGTGAACGTTTCAGTTTTGGAGTTTATCTTTGTTTTTGCTCGGGGACTTCAACTGGGTCAGAATACTCCAAGACAGCTAAAAGCACAGCCAGTGTCCTTTGCACTTCGCCCCAAAATTGATTTGAGCTCAATAAACTTATCACTCAAGGGGTATTGGAACCAGTGGACCATGCCCCATGGGAGACCCCCATTGTGATGCCAATCAAGGCTGATGGGTCCATTAGGGTATGCGCTGACTATGAGGCCACCGTGAATTTAACCCTCCAACAAAGCATTTACCTGGTGCCTGTGGTGCAACATCTGTTGCAGTCACTGGGCCAAGGTAAGATATTTGCTAAGCTTGATATGGCTCAAGTGTACCAGCAGTTCCCGGTGGACCCAGCCACTGTGGAGGCTGACAATAGTTACGCACAGGGGTGCGTTCAAATGTAATAGATTACGGTTTGGCATAAGTGCAGCTCCAGGGATCTTTCAAAGCTTGATGGAACGACTCTTACAGGGCATCCCTGGAGTCGTTTCATACTTTGAGGACATCATACTGTCAGCAAGCAATGAAATCACCCTTGTAGATAGCCTAAGAGAAATATTTAAAAGATTCCAGGCCACAGGCCTCAAGAAAAGCAAGTGCCATTTAAGGATTCCTAAGCTGAAGTCCCTAGGATTCCTGATTGATGCCGCTGGATTACATTCTACTACAACTAAGGTTCAGGCAATTAAGAATGCACCCACACCAGCCAATAAAACAGAACTGCAAGCTTTCCTGGGCCTACTGAACTTTTATGCCACCCAAAGCTTCAGTAGCTAAACAGACTCTTAGATGAAAAGTGTCCCTGGGTCTGGGGGAAAAAAGAGGCAAACGTTTCAAAGCTGTTAAGGACTTGCTCACTTCAGATTGTGTGCTGATCCAATTCAACGAATGTTTACCCTTGGTCCTGGCTTGTGATGCATCTCCCTATGGAGTAGGGGCAGTTTTGAGCCATAAAAGGCCTAATTGTTCTGAGGCCCCTACAGCATTTTTCTCAAGGACTCTCACACCAGCAGAACGTAATTACAGTCAAATTGACAGGGAAGCCATTACAGGTATTAAACATTTTCACAAATACCTATATGGACATAACTGAAGTGGTAACAGACCACTTCAAAACCCTGCTAGGTATTTTTGCTGGGGACAAACAAACTCTACAAATTCTTTCCCCACGCATGACAAGACGGGCAGGTTTCTTAGCTGCATACTCCTACACTTTATCCACTTGAATTCAGCTCTGCTGTCTGGAATACACACTGTTTATCTGACATAAATACAATTGAGTGAGTCCAGAAGTTTTTTACCAGTAGAGTACTACATTCCTGGTCACAACAGAATACCCTATAGCAGCAGACTTGTGATTCTTGGTTTAGACAACCTTGAACTATGCTGACTAAGATTAGACTTAAGCATAGTACATAAAATCATATGTGACAACATCTTACCAGTTAATGAATATTTCAGCTTTAAAAACAACAACACTAGAGCGCCCAACAGATATAAACTAAATGTAAACCACTCCAAACTCAATTGCAGGAAGTATGATTTCAGCAACAGAGTGGTCAGTGTCTGGAACTCACTACCTGATTCTGTTGTCACCTGCTCAAACCCACACTCCTTTACCCTTAAACTAACTTCTATTGACCTCACCCCATTCCTAAGAGGTCTGTAAGGGGCACGCACAAGCGCACAATCATCCCTGTCCTATTGTCCCCAATTATTAGTTCCTATTTCTTGTATTTAAACTTATGTTTATTTTTGTTTCTGTTATATTTTAAGCTTTTGACAAATAAAATAAATAAATAAATCCTATCGCCTTGGCAAGCACTTCAGCCATGCTGATGCATTGAGCAGATGCCCTCTACCAGCTGCTGCAGAAGAACCTGACAACGAGGACTCTATCCTCCTGATAGACCAACAACAACAATTCCCAATGACTGCTGCAGACATTGCTGCACATTTAGCAAAGGACAAACAATTGTTGCAAGTGCTGGACTGGGTGAAAAGGGGGTGACTACAAGGGCCTGTAAACTCTGACTTACATCCATTCAAAATAAGACAGCATGAGCTGTCCATCAGTGTTTATTATGGGGAAGCAGGGTGGTGGTTCCCTTTATTTTATGCAAGCCAATTCTGGAAGCACTTCACAAGGGTCACTTCAAAAATCTTCAAACTAAGGGATGATGAGATAGGGATGAATAATTGTCCCAGGACAACACTGATGATAGAGCAGCCACCTGACAGTGGAGGGTATTAGGTGCCAGCCCTTGCTCTAGCCCATCTTGAAGGAATACTAACACATCTGCGATAGATGCCGAAGTGGGATCGTGGGCTGATTTTCAACACCATGTGCCAAAGACATTCCAGGTAGCATCATAGATGTGAATAGTAGAAGGCATGTGAGAAGCCTGGATGGTCTCTATCACCCTCTCAGGGAGATCAGAATACCGCAGAGATTCCCACTCAAGCACCAAATGGCTAAGCGGAACCACTGAGGATCCGAGTGGAGACAAATCCTGCTGGCCTGACCTTCCATGGCTGGGCTACAGACAGATTCACCAGATCGGCCAAAGTTTCCTGGGCCAATGGGGTGCCAGGAGTATGAGCTCCGCCTTTTTCTCCAACATCTTCCGAATGACTGCCGGAACGATAGGAAGAGGAGGAAAGGCGTAGAGGACACCTGGAGGCCATTGTCCAAAGTGCAGTGGTCCCCTCTGCCACCGGGTCAGAAATATGGTAAAGAATCTGCTTACCTGTGTATATTTTTTTTAACAAATTTTATTCAGTTTTTCATGTTAAAAACAAAAATCTCTTTTTAGTGGACAACATATTTCTGGGTCATCACCTTTACATACAAATACGACAGCAATTACACATTCATATATGCATAATTAATTCTATTATTACCTTTTCCATTCCAAATTTTCAGTAAGAAGAGGAACAAGCACATTAATTCTGGCCTCTTTCATTAATCTCAATCGAAACATCTTTTTGTTTCATCTTAATTATTTCAAATATAATCCTTTAATATTTATTTTAAAAATAAAGATAAACAATATGTGTTTGCCTAATAATAATAATAATAATAATAATAAGTTACCAATGTCTCTCCTTGCTTTTAATAGTCTATATTAACTTATTAATTTAGTTGGTTCTTTAGTCTGTCATATTTCCTTTCCATTACACATTCTTTTTATAAATTCTAGATTAATACAAATTTTAACACTAAAGAAAAAAAAACAAGTATAGGTTTCCCCCCTTTTACTGCTTTGAGTGTGACACCTCAATGATTAAAATATACCTTTATTCCCTCATCTTGATTCCCAATAAACCATTATTTTTAAGAAGTTACAATAATAATCATTACATCTTTTCATTTGGATTCCGCAGCATATTCCCCCCCCCCTTAATTTTTAATAAAAGTTATCAGTATCTATTACCCTATTTTCTAAATATTTTTAATTGCAGAAATATTCTTATTACCCCTTGTCACCCTGCAGAATCCCCTTTTTAATTCATCAACCATTATCTCTGAAAAAACAATTTCTTTTCAACATTTTACTATTTCCGTATTTCTTTATTTCATGCATCTGTTTCTTACTGCTTCTCCTCCCCCTCTTTTCCCCATATCTTTTCTCATTCCAGTTTATACCCCTCTCTTTCTTCATATCTTCCTTTCCCCTTTTCTGCTGGGTCTTTCTGCCTTTCCTGACTTCACAAGTATTCCCCCTTTTGATTGCCTTCTTAAATCTCAACTTTTTAACCTTCCTTCTTTCCCCACTTCTTTGTAGCGTTCTTTGTGTTAATTGTCTATTTAAAATATCTTCTCCTTGAATCGACTCCTCCTCCTCTGAAGCTTTTTCTTCTTGTTCTTCAATCACCATTTCCATTTTTTCTAGCACAGAGCAAAGTGATTCGCCTCTTTCCTGTAGTAATTCTCTCATATTTTTAAGTTCCATTTTTAATCCCCATCATTACACACTCTTGTATTTTATGATCGTTAACGTCCACAAAAAAACCACTTTTACTTTCCTTCTTTCTTCTTTCAATTTTCTAAAGTTCTCAATTGTTCCAGCCCAGGGTCTATACCGAAAACATCACAGTCAGTCTTTCCTTGCTTTTTTCTTTATTTTGGTTCTGCTTTCACTTACTTTGTTTCAATATTTCTTTAATGTTATATCCACACAAGTTCATTCAGAAACAGGATGTTTTCCTCTTTTTTTGAGCTCAAGTTTTTGTCAAGAGGTGGCACTCTACATTATACTTCACCTTTTTCCCCTATTTTTTTATTTAGGGTTTTTCGAACCTCAGTATTCCAGCACAGTACAGTCTCCAATTTGTAAACTTTATTATTATTATTTTTTGACAATCTTAACTCCAGCTTTATTTTATGCCTGTTTATTGCCAAAATATTTTAGTCCAATTTAGTTAAATCTTTAGTTCAGGCTTCTTCCTTTCCCGGTTCAAAGCCCCGCTTAGATGTCAAAAATATTTTCTTATTTTCTTTCCTGTCCCCTTTGTAATTTTGCTGCTCACTTTTCTTTTCTTAAAAATTCCATGTTTACCTTAATCCCGGGGTACTTTTGTTTAGTTGCATCACCCAATTGTCTCGGTTCAGATGTTATGTACCTCTTTCTTCCCCCCTGCACAAATCTTAATCCAGCTGAGTCCTCCTCTTCGGGGTGGCCATTTTAAACCACCGCTGCAGTCGTCTTCGGGGGGGAAAAGACCAAGCCCAGGAGGGGAGATGCGGTTCCCCTCAACCTGGCGAGCCACAGAGAGATGCGATCTACGGTCTGTCAGCGAGGAGGCTCCGCCTTCTTCCTGCTTACCTGTGTATTTTGAGGGGTGGCAAAGAGGTCTACTGCAGGTGTTCCGAACCTGTGGGACAGATCTAGGAACAAGGACAGATGGAGACTCCACACTGACTGATCAACTCTGGATCAACTCAACCAGTCACCTGGATGTTGTCTACCCCAAAATGTGGTCCACCCTGATGGAAAGAAAGTCTCTCTGCCCACCACCCCAGGCATTCTGCTTCCCTCATCAAGGCCCTGGACCTGGTCCCCCTGTCTGTCGACATGTGCCTTTGCAGCCACATTGTCCGTCATGAACAACATGTGGCAACCTGCCACTCTGTTCTGGAAATGCTTCAGGCCTAGGAAGATGGCCTTGAGCTCTAGCCAATTTATGAGGCAGGCCCTGTCTACCTGAGACCAACTCCCCTGGGCTATCTCAAGCCTGAAAACTGGCATCTGTGGTGAGCAGGATTCTGTCTGGTTCCTTAAATGGATGTCCTCTCCAGACTGCCAGAGATTGTCACCATCTGAAGGAGCGAAGGATCTGTGGTGGAACCTGAACCCTGATGGAAGTGTGGCTGGTCCCAGCCCATTGAAATGGTAGCAGAAACCATTGAAGAGCTCGAGCAGGGAGCTGTGCCCACGGGATGATGCCAATGCAGGAAATATTTTCCCAAATAGTTGGACAAATGAGACAAGCGGACTGTGCGCTGCTGTCGAATCTGAAGGATGAACTCATTGAGGCTCTCCCCACGATCCGGAGATAGAAATACCTCACAGAGAGATGTATCAATGATCACACTGAGATGAAGTCATCTGGTCGTGGGAGAGATGGCTTTTCTAGAAGTTGATAGAAAACCCGTGGTCTTATAGAAACTGCAACATGGTGTGGAGGTCACGATGGGCAGAGTGGATCAATGCCGACTGAATCAAGATGTCATCCAGGTAACATTGGACCCTCACTGGAACAGCCTGAAGTGAAGCTGCCAATGCTGCCAGGACCTTGGTGAAGACCCTGGGGGCTGATGAGAGGCCAAATGGATGGGCCCGGTACTGGAAATGCTTGTTCTGGTAACAGAAACAAAGAAACTGGCAGTGATGGAGCCAGATGGGAATATGGAGGTATGCCTCCGTGATGTCTATGGAAGAGAGATCGCCCTCCAAAATGCTCTCTAGGATTGAATGCAAAGTCTGCATCTTAAAATGCTTGTATGGGATGAACCTGTTCAAAAACCTGAGGTTGAGAATGGCTCGCCACCCGAGGCCTTTGGGATCATGAAGAGGCAAGAGTAGAAGCCTAACCCTCACTGATCCACCAGAATCAGCTGTATGGCTCTTATGTCCACAAGGTGTTGAATGGCCGATTCCATGAGAGCGTGTTTGGAGCTGTCTGTAGAAACTGGGCAGCAGACAAAAAATCTTGGGGGTGGGGAGAGGAACTCATGCCAGAGACCCAACCTCACCATCCTGAGCACCCAGGCATCCGATGTCGACTCCTCCCATCTGGAGGCAAAGAAGGCCAAATGACCTCCAATGGGTGGGGAGAAAGGGCATTCACTTAAGAGCGTCAGAAAGAACGACCTCCTCCTCCTTGAAAGGGCCATTTACCAGTGGTCTGTTGCTGCCTGCCTGCAGCCTCAGGTCATTGCTCCTGATGAGGAGGGAACATTCTCTGGCCCTGAGAGAAATGAGAGGAGGACTCGGGACAGAAGGAAGGTAGGTTGCACGGTGCTGGATGATATTCTGACTTCTTCTCTGCCGAGGAGAGAACCTTTCTCTTGTCCCTGGTTTCCACCAAGTATGGCTCCAGAGCATCGCCGAACAGTTTTTCTTCGGCGCATGGAGCGGCAGGAATCAGATTGCCAATTTCACAGCCAGAGGAGCCTCCTGGCTGCCACCAATGATGCCATGGCCCGTGATGCAAATTTGGCTGAATTCAGTGTAGCGTCTGCCGTGAATTCTGCCACCACAATTTTATTTAGGTCTTGATATGACCTAAAATCAGTGGTAGGAAGCCAATCTTGTAGTTGGTGCAGCCATCACAGAGATGCCCTTGTAAAAAATGAAGCTGCTGCTGGACCGCCCAGGCCACTGCCTGCTGGGTGTGTCTGAGAGTTTGCTCTGACCTCTTGTCCTCTACCTTGAGCACATCCTCTGGCTCAGTGGGGGTGCCTGATGTTGAAAACAAGGCAACCCCCGGGGCATCCACACCTGGAACCAGAAGAGCATTGGCCAAAGAAGGGCCCACATTGTAAAAATGCCTGTTGTGTGAAGAAGGCCGAAGCCCTGCCCCAGGGGAGGCACAGTGCTCCTTGACCAAATCCAGAAATAACAGAGGGGATGGAAAAACATCTGTATGGAGCACTGGCATTGAGGAGAGAGTCCCCGTAGCTAGTAGAAGCTGCTTGAATCACCTCCTCCGGGCTGTGACTAAGGCCTTGTGTGGGAACGGTTTGAACAGGGAAGGTTTAAAAACCGCTTCTGATGGCGGTTGATCAGACCTAAGCCCTTCCTCCTCTGATATGTTAGGATGCTTGATCTTACCTTCCTCTTCCTCTGACATGGAAGAGTGACTGTGTTCTGAGGGATTTGTGTAATCCCTCTCCTCATACTTGCCCAATCAGATTGGGTAGATGGGCAATTGAACTGTTGTTGCCTGGGAAAACCCCTCTGAGATGGGCCCTTTGGGAGAAAGCAGGGAACAAGGAGCGGAGTAGCTGTTGAAATCTTTCAGCTAGGTCCTGTCTGATGGCTACAGAAACTATGTCCCTGATATCCTCCAGCCTACTGCCTGTGGGAGGCCTGCAGCAGCGAGAGTAAAGGTTGCTTCAGGCCTAGGCCTAAGTTCACCTTGGATCATCTGGCCTAGGGGGTATGAGGAACCTGGACCCCAGGCAGCCTGCCTAAAGTTGGGCCCAGACCGACTTTTATGGGGAGTCTCAAGTGAGAGGACAGGAGATCGGAGGTGAAGAAGTCTGGTGCAGACTTCGAACACCTTTTCTGGCGTCAGGAGCGATCCCCCAGGGATACATGAACCCCGGAGAGGTTCGTGTCAACGTGGAGATCCTCGAGCTGCAGAGGGGGGAAGGCAACTCCCCAACAGTGAAGAGGGAAGCTCCCGAGCTCGGCGCTAAAGAGTAAGCTGTCATTTTATGGCGGCTTCCAATCCGGTCTGCCATTTGAGTGAATAAGCAAAGCAGTGACAGCCTGCGAGATCCAGTAACAGGAACAGAGAAACGGTTTATATCTTGGATTCTTTGAAGTCTGAAGGGAGTAGAATGACAGAAGAATGATAGCATAAATTCTTCTCTCCTGGTTGTGATAAGCACCTCTTGGAAGTCCGGCGGAGAGCGGCCAGAAAAGCAATTGGGGAAGCTTTGGGGAAAGAGAGAGATTGCTAAAACCTGGAGATTGGAGATCCGGAACTGGTCTGAGCACAACATGACTATTACATCTACTTAATATTGGGGAGAAGATAAATTGAGCATTATATTGGACTTTGGAAGATTTGTATGTGGATTTAAAAGTTGGAAAGCAAAGAAAGAAGCAGCAGCAAGAGGAAGAAGCCAGAGGCGAACAGAACGCTGGGATAGACGGTTTTGGGACTGCAGATTAGTCAGCACTTTTCACCATTTGCTGATTGGAAGGCTGAAAAGAAACCTCTAGCTGGAAGATGGAACTTTAGCTCACCCAATTTGCTCTCTTTATTACGTGGTACTACTTAAGTTTACTAAGTTGGCACTATTTTCTCTTTAAGATGACTTCCTTGTGGTTGTTTGTTTGTTGATTTTCTGAAGCTGTGGTAATCTCTCTTCTACCCCTTCTCTTATTATCTTGCCCCTTGCCTCCCTATTGTATCTCCTAAACACTTTACATAATTTTACTTACTGGGGGGGGGGAAGAGGAGGATACACTATTATCAAAGAGTTAAGAGTTTACTGTTGTAAGTATTAATAGTAAAAAGGGATAAACTTTGTTGATATAATCTATTTATAAATTATTTAGACTACTTACGACATTTAAGATTAATTCCTTAAAGTGTTAATTGATGTACTATTGTTGACCAATTTTCTTATTACATTGACTAGAATATTGTTGCAGATCTCTATTTACGATATAGGGGAAAAGACTGTGGAGTGAGATATAAAATTGAAATACGTGAATAGTCTTTCAAGTACAGAACCCAAATACTGAATGGTGATTTGGGATAATATATTTAATATTGTGCATCAACAAAAACAAATACTTAGAGAGATGACATCCACAACAACTATGGCCTTAAAAACAGGAAAGAAGGCTATCCCGACCCTATCGACTACGTTGACAGCCACCCCACCAACATCTCAAAAAACTATCGAGGAGTCTTTAATAGGGGAAAAGCAGCCCAATGTCCCCAATATTAATATACAAACTTCCATATTAGCCTTGCAGGAAGCTATATCTAAAATGCAAGAAATGATGATTAATAATCACAAGGAAACTAGAGCAGATATAAGTGAATTGAAAGATGAGATGGGGAAAATGAAGGCTGAAATGAAAGCGGATATAGCGAAGGTGGAGGGTAAGATAGGGTCTCTACAGCAGGCCATGGAGAGAAACGAAGTGAAAATAAAAGATATAGAGAGTAGAACAACACGCATGGAGTCTAACTTTGAAAGGATGGATCAGGAATTTAAAAATGTACTTAGAGAAACGGAAGACTCTCTGATCCACCTCGAGATGGACAAAGCAATGGCGTATTTAAGATTCCAGAATGTGGCGGAAGCCAAAAATGAAGAATTGGAACATTTGATGGCAGAAATATTGGCTGAATGGCTAGGAAAGGAAAAAGATGATCTAATTAAAGAGTTTGATGAGGTATATAGGGTTAGCACAAGCTACGCCAGGCGTAACAACTGTCCAAGAGAAATTCATATCCGCTTCTCTAGGAGATGTCTGAGGGATTTAATTTTGAAAATGTCTAGGGAGGAAACAATATCATATAAGGGCAGAGAAATTAGGATTTTAAAACAAATTCCAAAGAGAGTGAGGATGATAAGACAAGATTATAAATTTTTAGCTAATGATTTAAATAAAGAAGGAATCCATTTTAAATGGTTAATCCCGGAAGGGATGTTAATTACATGGAAAGAGAGGAAAATCAAAATAGAATCGATAGAACAGGCCCAAGTTTTTCATCAACAGCTCACAGATAAGAATAGTCAACCCACCAAAGAAGAACCTAAAACAAGACCACAGGAGGTCCGATATTATCACAGAACCCAAAAGGAACGACTTTCTCCAATTTCAAGAAGTGATAATCCACAACATGGGAGAGAAGAGCAAATCCCACAACAACAACAACAAGAGAACCGAATCATTACTAGGCAAAAATCTAAGCAGAAGTAGATAAATGGTGGAGGGGAAGAAGTTGCTCTCCATCAATATAAATGGATTAAATTCATTATTAAAAAGAAAAAGGATATTCTCAAAACTTATTCAACATAACGCAGATATAATATGTCTTCAAGAGACACATATTTCGAAGAATGACGAAAGATATCTAATTTGTCCAAAATTAGGTAAACTTTTTACAGCACCGGCCGACCAACACAAGAAAAAAGGAATTGCAATTTATGTAAAACAAGATGTAAAGGCAGAACTAATCTGGTCGGATCCCGAAGGAAGAACTCTGGTTATACAAGTTTGGATAAACCACATCACATTTTTACTTGTAGCAATCTATGCCCCAAATGATGACCAGGGGCAATTTTTTAAACACCTTCACCAAAAAATAGTAGGCTTTGAAAAAAGAAACATTTGCTTGATTGGCGATTTTAACTCCATTGCAGACTACCAGAAAGACCATAGTAATATGGGGAAAAACAAGAAGGGGAAAAGGGAACTCTCTGCAGCATGTAAGGAAATGTTGAGAGAGTTAAATTTAAAAGATCTATGGAGGGAACGGAATCTTGAAGGAAAACAATTTACATATTATTCTAACCCACATAAGACTTGGACCAGAATAGATATGGCTTGGATGGATTTGGACTTGGCTAATGAAATAAAAGAAATCAAAATTCTACCGAATGAATGGGCTGATCATAACCCAATACAGCTAATTTGGAGGGATAGGAGACGAATAAAAAAAAGATGGACACTAAATAACCAAATTGTAAACGAAGAAGAGTATATTAATAAACTGAAAGAGGAGCTAAATTATTTTCTAAAAGATAATAATAATGAAACAACTTCAAAACAGAACATTTGGGATACTATGAAAGCAATTATAAGAGGCACAACAATTTCCTATAATGCTATGAGAAACAAGAGAATTTATGCCCAACAAAACGCGTTACAACAACAAATCCAAGACTTAGAAACACAATTACAAAAAACCCCTAAGACCCAAGGACTACAAAATCAGTTAATACTAGCCAAACATAAGCTGAATTTAATTGAACAAGATAAATTAGAAGTTAGCTTGAGAAGGTCCAAACAAAATTATTTTGAACACGCCAATAAACCAGGAAGATGGCTATCTTATAAACTTAAAAAAGAAAAAGAAAAGAGATTGATACACCAATTAATAGATGAGAAAGGCATCCCACAACATGAGATTGAGAAGAAAAAGGATATTATATTAAACTATTTCCAAAGATTATATAAAAAAGAAGAAATCAATGAGGATAAAATAAGAACTTATCTGGAGAATACGAATGATAAAACAATAGGGGAAGGAGACAAAGAATTACTAAATAAGGATATTACATGGTCTGAGTTAAAATCTGCAATGGAAAATCAATGTAATAATAAATCCCCTGGTCCAGATGGGATTCCAGTAGAATTATATAAAGCCACATTAGATTTAGTAGGGCCTCTGATGCTGGAAGTGTTTAACGAAGTACTTTCGGCTGCCAAAATGCCAGACTCATGGAGGGAGGCGTTGATTGCGTTAATTCCGAAGGAGGATGTGGATGCCAGATATATTAACAATTATAGACCAATCTCACTTTTAAATGCCGATTATAAATTATTTACCTCAATTATTGCGAATAGAGTAAAACAAGTTTTAAATTTATACATTCATGAAGACCAAAATGGTTTCCTTCCATTCCGCCAAATTAAAAACAATTTAAGAACCGTTATTGACGTCTTAGAATATTATGAAGCTCATCCAGAGAAACAATTTACACTCTTGTTTCTAGATGCGGAGAAAGCATTCGATAACTTACATTGGCACTTCTTAATACAAAATATCTATAACATGAATCTGGGCACTAAATTCGAGAATATTATCACAACAATTTACAATACCCAACAAGCCAATATACTAATTAATGGTGAACAAACAGGCCCGCTAAGCATTGAAAAGGGCGTTAGACAGGGTTGCCCTCTCTCACCCCTCTTATTTATATTTGCTTTAGAATCATTGTTAACGCGGATAAGACAAAATCCTGAAATTCAAGGGGTTAGGGTCAAGGCAGAGGAATATAAATTACAGGCGTTTGCAGACGATATGGTTTTCTTCCTAGAGGATCCCATGGAGAAAGGACATAATCTAATAAAAGAACTAGAACAATATGGTTCAGTAGCAGGACTAAAGATCAACAGAAATAAGACGAAATTACTGACTAAAAATCTAACAGAGAACCAGAGGAAAGAATTAGAAAAAACCATGGGGATACAGGCAACAAAAAAGGTCAAATATTTAGGCATATGGTTAACACCACATAGTAAATCACTCAAAGAGAATAATTATGATAAACTGTTACAGCAAATTAAGAAAGATCTAGAATCCTGGAATAAGTTGCAGCTTTCTTTACTGGGCAGGATTGCCACATTCAAAATGAACATTTTACCAAAACTCCTTTACTTATTCCAGACAATCCCAATAAAATTACCAAAAAAATTTTTTGATGATATAAATAAGGTAACTCTTAAATTTATTTGGCAAGGGAAAAAAGCTAGAATCAGTATTAAGGCCTTACAAGATGCAAAAAGTAGAGGTGGGCTAGCGCTTCCAAACTGGGAATTATATTATTGGGCAGCCAATTTACTATGGTTAAAAGACTGGGTCAATTTACGGAATAAAAGAACTCTAGCCTTGGAAGGGCACGACCTTCAGAGAGGATGGCACGCATTTCTATGGGATGTGGGGAAAACTAAACAGGCGTACTTTCATAGACATCTTATTAGAGATTCACTATTAACTAATTGGAAAAAAATATGTAAAAAACATTATTTAAAAATTCCGATTTGGCTTTCAACAATGGAGGCAATGGTTCATCCCAACAATTTGGATATAACAAAAATGACTAAATATAAAGATTTATTAGATCCTTTAGGGAAACTAAGAACTCGACAGGACTTACAGGAACAGGGATTTAAAATTGATCAGTGGTTATATATACAAATCCATAGTAGATACAAACAAGATATCAAAGAGTTTGGAATTTATAGCAAATTACAACACTTAGATAAAATCTTATTAGGATCAAATAAAAAGAATATTTCTAAATTTTATAAATATTTATTGGAGGTAGAATTAGAGCAAGAGATAGTGAAAGGGAACATGATAAAGTGGAGTAGGAATATTGGAAGAAGCATTACATTAACAGAATGGGAAAAGATCTGGAATAGAATCATTAAGATTACGAAATCTGCGGCGTACAAAGAAAATATGTATAAAATGTTATATAGATGGCACTTACCCCCTTCGAGGTTAGCGAAAATGAACCCAAACTCTAGTCCAAAATGTTGGAAATGTAAAAACATAGAGGGAACCTACTTTCATATGTGGTGGACCTGTAAAGAAGCCCAGAAATACTGGCAAAAAATTAGAAAATGGCTGGAGGAGATAACCAAAGATCAAATTGAATACAAACCAGAGTTCTTCCTACTAGGGATCTCTGATAAACATTTTCCTAAAAAGACGAAATACATAATAATTCATATTCTAACTGCGGCCAGATTAGCATTTGCCCAATGCTGGAAATCATCCCGTTTACCTACAGATCAATTGGTCATTCAGAAAATATGTGACTGCGCAGAAATGGACAATTTAACCATAGCTCTTAAAAATAAAGGGTCTTCAGCATTTGATAATAATTGGAATGCATGGTATAATTGGTTATATCAGAGATAAACTGTTTAATGAGCATAAATAAGCATAAATATCCATAAATAGCGATAAGATGTGTATATTTAAAGTAAGGTAGGAGAATTGGATCTTGTAGACTGTCAAAAAGAATATTTGTCTGGTTTTAACGTATTTTCTTTTTTCTTCCGTCTCTTTGTTTTTTGTTTTTTTTTTCTCTCTTTTATACTTCTTCTTCTCCTTTTTCGGTCGCAAGACCGAGCGGTTTTTTTTTTTGTTTTTTTTTCCTCTCTCTTTCTCTTCTTTCTTTCTTCTTTTTCTCTCTCTGTTTCTTATGTAATGTTGTTATGTTATTTTTTTAATTGTAAATTCAATAAAATTTATATGAAAAAAAAAAAAAAAGTTGGGCCCAGACCTGCTTAAGTCCTGGGGCAGAAACTCCCTTTCTGGGGACCAAGCCTGAAGGTAGCTGGCAGAGATAGTCTCAGCCTCTCCCACCCTGGCCATAACCTCTAGGCAAACCTGAAATTCCCCTGATTGGGAGGATTGTTGCATCCAGCTCCTCATCTGATCCAGGGACTTATCAAACTGTTTTTTTTCTAAAGCAGCATGCCTTCGTTTCTCAGCCCTGAGTTCAGATTTAGAAGTCTTTTGGGGGGCTAAAGCCTTGGCCTTGATCTTTGCTGCAGCCTCTCATTTTGCTGAATGGACTCTTTGTCTTCTTTTCTTCCTCATTGGGGCCTGAGAATCTTGTGCTTCTTCTAGACCTGTAAGGTCCGACTGGGCCATTTCGCCTTCCATTTTTGCCAACAAGGCAGACACAAGGGGTCCTGGGAGCTTCCCCGATGAGAGTGTCACCTGTTGTCTGGGCCAGGTGAGCTAATTCAGCTGTGAGGCCCCTTTTTGGTAGTGGCTGCTCCTCCAACAAAATGGCCGACCACCACCCAAAATGGCCCATGTGCGCCGGCTCTAGGAAGGCTTCATTGCCTCACTTGCTCCCTAGGCTCTCTAGCAGCCCCAGGCGAACAAACAAACATTTATCTTCTATCAGCTAAGAGGTGGCGAAACGAAGTTCTGAAAATCAGTTGTAAAGTGATCTTTTGTAATGCAGAAGGAACTGTGTGGGAGGCTTGCAGAGTGTTCCTTGGGTTCGCAGCTCCGTCGATGGCAGTGCCAAAGCCTTGTTGCTGCAGGAGAGCAGATCCCCGCTCTCTTTGTGACACAGCTCAACCGGAGTCCCAGGAGCTGTGTCGAAGCTTTGAAACTGCTTCTCTTCTGAAACTGCTTCTCTGCTGTTTTACTAATGGTTTTTTGCTTTTAGTTCTTTCTCCTATCCAGAGACACTAGCTCTTTAGAGTAGAAGCTTAGTCAAAAGCTGGGGAGCCAGCTAGGGGCTGGCTTTTTATATAGTGGCAGACTCAGCTCTATGACACCAGAGGGAGGAGTCATATCCCATTCCTGGACTCTCGGCGCAGCATGGATGAGAATTGTGGCCATTGATTTATATTTTTGTCTTTCCATTTGGCCTTTCCTAAAATAAACAGTGTAATCTAAAAATGTAAGACCTTTAGAAATGAAGTAAAACTCTTATGACAACCATGAGATTGGCCACCTAGTTAATACAAGTGATAATAGAAATGAGCACTACTGAATGTTAAGTGAAATCTCATAGTTTCTACTTCTGCAATTGGTACCTTTTTCCTTTTTAAACAGCAGTCCTCATCTAACTTATCTCGCTCTCCCTCTCTTCCCCCCACTCTCATACACACACACAGATCTACCCAGTTTCTATAAAATTATTCATATGTATATGGATTGAAGATTAGCTTTTAATCTCATATTTTAAATACCCCAATCTGTCTGTATGTGCTCTACTATTTAATATTTTTCCAACAAAATTATTTAAATATTTTATAATGTAATATTATTTATATCATATGAAAATTAACTATCACATATACTTTTAACAAAGGGGAGAATAATATTTAAGAAATTTAAATTTAATGATGTACGTATGACCCATAAAACCACCTGAAGCTGAATTACGGCTTCTCTTTGGCAAACATTTGTTCAACTCACTCAGACTGCAGGATCAAAAGGCTTTACAAAGTCCTAAATTAAGAAGGAAAGCAGAGTAGTATTGTTAGCTGATCTTCTCAAAAGAATTTGCTGACAGGTGTAAAAGCAAAGCTGAACTGGTGAGCAGTTCAAAGAGCTATGTCTGCAGACTAAAGTGTTCATTCCAATAACCCAATTAGGCATTCAATACTGAAATGATTAATGTTACTAATATGTCAAGACATGTGTTGCGAGTATAAGGAAAAACTACGGTACAGTTATCTTCTGTAAATGAGTCTGACTCAGCAAATTCACAGCAAGAAGTAGACACAAATTATCATCGTTTGTTGCTTTGTTTTTCTGTTACTTTGCTAGACGTTTTATGTTTCCTGTTTACACAAAATTGTTTGCCAATACTGTTAGCTCTACAAGGCTTTCAACCAAGAGCAAGATAGATAGATAAATAGATGGATGGATGACAGACCTGTTATAAAAAAAAAATGCTGACATAACATTTGTTTAGCTACATACTAATATACCACATGTAACATATTATTAATTCATTATTATCATTGGAACCATTTCATCATCACAAGATTCTATAGTCTATACCAGAGGTGTCAAACTGGTGGCCTGTGGGCCAGATGCATCATGCGCAGGCCATGCCCATCTCCATGAAGGGAAAACCATCGTGAAATGTCATGTGACGGCAACATGATGCCCGAGTTTGACACCTGTGGTCTATACCAATGTGATATCTGTTTAATTATTTGATTCAGACTTATACCCTGCCTTCTAAGGACTCTCAAAGTGACTAATGGACAGAAAACAAAATACTGTGAGTTACTAGGAAGTTACAGCCAACATTTACCCAGTCCATGGAGGCCTTGTACTTAGTTCCAGAGAATTTGTAAGACATAATAGCAGCAAGTATAACAGTGAAAAAACTGGGCACTTGAATAAAAAAGACAACAAAATATGGGTGACTACCCATCAACATGTCTCATTAAATAGTCCCTCACAAATTAGCAAGAAAATTGAATTTCCTTCAATTGCAGAGAAATATTTGCAATATGGTCTTATTTGCAAAGGGGAAAATAAATGAATAAGCAATCACCATAGGTGGGGTATGGAATATAAGAAGTCTCTTTAAAGAAAGCATGAACAATTACAAATTCAGTGGTGTGCATGACTTGCCCACCGATTCTACTTAACATCTATAGGTGATATATCTTTTGTCTTCTGTTTTATTTTCAGTCATCCATTTTCTGACAAATTAAGATCAAGTTTCCAAATTTGAGATCCAATTGTCAGCATTCCAGAAACCCTCAACTCCAATAAATAAATCCAAGACAGACATGTTCTCAAAGTTTCCTTTTATTAGAGTAGTAAACTGGCACATCTGGGAAATCCTGAATCTGAAAGTTCCAGGTTTCCTCCAATAAGTAAAAAATTACAAATCCACCCCCTGCACCCATCGTTCCATCACATGCCCCAATCACCATCCATCCCAACTTGAGACATCCCCTCAACCATTCCTCAAACAGGTTCAGGAATAACATGACCTTGACTTTAATGAAGAATGCTATTATGTCTAACCACATACACGCCACAAAATTCCCCCCTCCCATTTTCCCAGGCTCAAAATTTGGCAGGGTGGAAGCTTATGGTGCTAATATTGCTTCCAAAGCTGACACCAGTATTTATTAATATTTTTTCTTATCTAAATTAATAGAAGTTAAATCTGGATTAAAATGTAATATTAATTTAATAGAATATTACCGCCAACTGAACTTGAATTCAATCCAAAAAAAATTAGTCAGAAGTATAAAATAGCCTTGAAAATATTTTCTTTGATGATAATGAAGCTGATCTAAAAATTTAAGTTATTTATACAGAAACCCTTTAAAACTAGGCAACAAGAATACATTTCTGTGTAAATTCATTAGAAGTCCCATAGAGAGAACAAGCAGCATTTGTAAGATTCATTTCTTCCTCCCAGAAAAAAATGCCATATTCACACACAGTACACACAAAAAGATACTTATAGCCTCGCTTGTTCAGTTTAGTAAAGATTAGGGATCTCTGCTTGTTTTACTGCCAAGTCTGACTTCACTTAAACCAGGGGTCTCAAACTCGCGGCCCGCGGGCCAATTGCGGCCCGCAGGACGATTTCCTGTGGCCCCCACCATGATATGAAAGTATAATATTAGTGCGGCCCACAGGGGGAATGGACCTCTGAAGGAAGTCCCGCCCGCCATTCCTCGTCGTGGCTTCTTCTCCCCCCTGAACTTTAACAAGTCCAAGTACAGGTCCAGACTTACTGATGATCATCTTCAAGCCATACTGAAGGTCTCAAGTGCCTCCTCTCTCAAGCCAAATGTGGCTCAGATATGTGAGAGGAAGCATTGTCAAGTCTCTGGCAGCAAGGAGTAAGCTGGAGAAGCCATGTTCTGAGGAACTGTTCATGATCTTCATTCAATGTTCCATTCATGTGTTCAGGACAGTTCATGTATTGGAGAAATCATTAATTGTTGATGACATTTGAGGATATTTTTTTAACGTTTTTTGTGGAATCCCTTATGCGGCCCAGCCTCACCCAGCCTCTGCCTCCAGCGGCCCCCAGGTAAATTGAGTTTGAGACCCCTGACTTAAACAGATTAGGAGTGCAAATGAGGAAACAGCAAATTAGAGACAATGCAATGATTGCTCAAGACAGTTAATAGAAAGGAATTCTTCCTTATTAATCTATGAAAGTGTCGTTGATAACCAATAAAACAGTTCAAAGGAACTGAATTTTTTGATACTGAAATATTAGATTTTTTAATTCAGTATATCATGCTATGGTTTATCTACATTTGCATATTTTTATAACCTATGTAAATTATAATGGAATTCTCATAAATGGAGTGTTCTGCAGTAAAATCCCTGATCCAACCAGAGTTTCTAAATTAACAAATGAGCCACACTATTAATTGCTGATACGTTATGGCCTGCCAAGTAATATACATTATACATACTCTTCAAATATCAAACTGATTTATCATTTAGTTTAATTAGGTTGGGGTTTTTTTCCCTTTCAAAATTTCCAGAAAAACTACATTTCTTCCCATGATTTCCTCAGCTATATATTCTCTTAATATCATCCAAATAAATTCTGTGGATGCATACAAGGATAGAGGGAGAAATTAGGAGAATTATATGACCTAATTTTAATTTTATGGAATTTGATCAGCATTGAATTAAATATTTTTACCCAATTCCCTCAACCTTTAAAAAAGCCTTTGAGGTTCCCTTACCATTCATTGCCCCAAACCTGTAATTTGAAATTGCAAAAATTACCTTGAACTGATATGCAGATCAATGTCAAATGGAATATGGAGGTTTTCTTCCTTATTATAAACTGTCTCCAAATGAATAAGATAGTTATAACAACTTGTTGACTTAAATTTTGGTTAGACACCTTAAAAGAACTTTTTAAATATTGTGTGTGTGTGTGTGTGTGTGTGTGTGTGTGTGAGAGAGAGAGAGAGAGAGAGAGAGAGAGAGAGAGAGAGAAAGAATATTGCTTTCCTTGGAGATTCTATATCATATAAGTAAGGTTTAATTTATAGGATCCTACAAACCACTGGAATTTATTCTATATATTTGGTACAGATATAAATTTGTATTAATCTGAAGTTATAGATGCAATGAAATCTATACTAATTCAGTTGTGAAGAAATTACTACTGTACCACATTACTACGGTACTATTACTGTACATCTACAGTATTATAAAACCACTGAAAAGCAGCTATGATAAGTGCATCTTTGGTATATTCATTAGCGCATTAATAAACTACAAGTATTTTCTAGTTGGTGGAATGCAAATAATACAGTGTGTTAGTTTGCCAAGTAAAATTCTGTTTACATGAATTTGTGTCTGCATGTTTAGGGTTTTGGTTGTGCTCCTGGCATTCTGTCCAAAATATGCCAAAACTGATCGATACTGTTCTTATAATTGGCAGAGAATGAAGGAAAGTAACCAATGTACACCTTCTCCATCTTACTAAAAAACATTACAGGAAAGCATCAAAGTATGAGTAATGGTGATCAATATCTGTGGACCCATCTGGTGATGGTGACAACTTACAGTACAATGCAACTGGAAATGTAAGAAAAATAAATGGAGAAGTACATGAATTAACGAAAGTAATTAAAGAAAGAAAAATAGGTATGTCATGTATTTGTAAAATTGAGAGAGAAAGAATATAACAGGTCTGATTAAAGAAAATCTGAAATGGTGAAGTTAATAAATATAGGGATGACATAAACTTACTTATGAAAGGATTAAAATAGTAGATTACTATTATTGTTGTTATTACCCTGCCTTTTAACACCTACTTTATAATCTATTTTATATTTTCATGTGAAAAATAGAAATCCACAGGTTGATAATGGGTTGATGTTCACCTCCCAGTATAACTGTCTATAGAAATGCAATATAGAAAAATGTTCTATAAAATAACATGAATGGTGGGAACAAGATGAAATTGTAGAGTAGATTAGAACAGAAATTTATTGTCACTTTAAATGTACACTAATTGGCATACATTAAAATGAAATAATCATTATGCATATACTCACATACATATACGACACAGAGAAACATCAGAGTTTGGTTTGAATATATACATATACATGGCGGAAAAAATGAACCCTATAAATGTAAAAAAAAAAAGGCCATTTAGAGACCAAATAATAAATGAGAATGATTAGTGGGTATTGTCAGAATTCTGGCAGTTACCCCAATTAAATCATGAGTCTCGAGCCAAACTTCCAAAACTTCAAAGGATTTATTGGGAGTTAACATGTCCACCATGCCTGGCTGTAGCTGACACTGAGACACATAATTCATTGTTACTCTTGACCCTGGTTTTCCCCAACTCCCTGGGTGTATCATAATTCATATTCTCCAATGAGACACATCTATAACCAAGAGTCATCAATCATGTTCTCCAGTTAGATTTTTGCATGGTAGAAACTTCAGTCACCTTACTATCTCTAAACAACTGTGAAAAAATTATGAAAGGGTATACAATTATTTCAAAAGAATGTACAGAAACTGACCTTGGGAAAAGATAATGCAGAAGCTACTTGGAATCAAAGTGAAAACAATTAAATTACAGAATGCCACAGAAGTGAATGGAAGTACATACCTGAAAGTAATCTAAACAATGAAAAAGGATGTTTAATAGAATAGTGAAATGATGAAATAGAAAAGGCCTAGAATTAAAGAAAATATATTGAGTACTATAAAAACTTAAAGTGAAAGGCATTATCTAATGTGCATAGAGAGGAAAATAGTTTTAAAGAATGAATGAAATCAAAGAAAAAAAGACCAATAAAAGTAGCAGAGAAAATGCACAATCTTTTTGATGAAAAGTAGTATTTTGGGGGAAGTAGGTGAAAAAAGTAATATAAGCCCGCAAAATAGAGAGTGGAATTAATGACAAATGTAATAAAATTATTTGGGATGAATGAATTGAAGGAATACTACAAAGTATACAGGTTCCTTTCCTGAAAATGATAATGGTTGAAGTGTGGGATTGAAATAAACGCTATAAAAACGAAGAAAAATTATTTTAAAATGCCCTGACAATATTGGAAAATGGTAATGTTACAAATGCTACAAATACAACGATGTTAAACTATGGATTAGTTTGATTTGGAGTGGATATAAATGTTGATTAATATGTATATGAAGACTGTGTGTATGGACTGATTAGCATTAACTAAAATTGATTGTCAAAAGGTAGAATCAGTGTATGTGTCTAAGAAGGTGTTTGGAAGAAATGTGATAGAAAGTTCATAAAAGGTAGTAATGAGGAACATTTGGGAAGTGCATTAGCAGGGCAGGACGAATGCAGACCAGGTTTTTGTTCTTTGACAAGTGATAGAGAAATATATGAATGTGAAAAAGAACTTGCATTATACATTTATTGATTTAGACAAAATGCATAATAAAATGAATAAGCTTGAATTGTGGAATATTTTGATCACTATGAATTTGAAGCTGAGCTGGAAAATATGAAAGTGTCTGTACATGATGTGTGTGTATGTGTGTGTGTGTGTGTGTGTATGTATATACCATACAGTATGAATGAGAATAAAACATTCACGTGGTTAATGGTAAAAAATATGATAAACATGTCATGGATAATTAGGGAAATGCTTGTGTGATATTAGCATGTAGTTGGAGACATCACACACATATATATATATTGTATGCAAAAATAGGGTTAAATTATATAACAGGCTTAAGTTGTACATCGTGGAAAGAAAATAGGAAGATAAGGACTAGGAGATGATTGTCAGGAAAAAACGTTATTTAAAAAGCTCTCTGAGCAAAGCTTAAATAAACAAACAAAAGCATTGCATTTTCTCATTGTGCCTGACATATTAAAGCTATAAATAAATAAATAATAATAATAATAAATAATAGTTCCATTAGCTTATTTTGATTTGTTGAATGATAAAATACCTGTAGTATGCACTGTAATGTTTAAAGTCTATAATAAACCAAACAGGAACTCTTATATTATACTTCCATGATCTATACGCAAAGAGTTCTTAATCAGCAAATCACCATTAAGATAGGATAGACACTGTGTTTATGAATCTCCTGAACAACAACCTAAGCTGCTAAGAAAATTTCAATCCCCAGAGGCTATTTAAAAGCCCAGAGCTCTTGTTACCAAATACCTCTTTAATGTATTTGGATTATAAACCACAATAATATTTTAATAATATTATTATGTTATTTTGCTATAATGAAGCAGTGGAAGATGCTTTTTCTCCCTCTAGAGCAGCTGCAAGTAAAGCCTGACATGAACTAAAAAAAAACCCAAGCTCAATAGCCTTCAAAATAATAAAAGAGGCAATCTACCTACAAATATGTTCATCTGTATATAGTACAAAGGAAATCTGCAACAAGGCTCTCTCTTGAAATGAGTAGAGATGTTCAACATAATATTCAGTCCAATTAAACCAAAGCAAGTCTTCTATATTACATGTTTCTAAATTCATGATTATATATATCTATATTATTTGGGATAAGGTTAGCTCTAGTCTCACTTACTTGGAAATGAAGCAGTATTTCAGTTTAACTGTACTGTGAATTAAAGCACATAATTTATTCCTGTTATTGAGGAACGAGGAATGGGTTTCAATTATTTATTCTGGGTAACAGCAAACAGGAGACAATCATATGGTAGAATATGTTACAAAACGAAGGCAGAATAAACGAAGGCATTAATACTCTATTTGATAACCCTTCCTATTCAAACAGCTACAATGAAACATCTTTTGTATGAACATCCAGCAATAAAAGTTAATCTGACAAAATAATGCACACAGCATTTATGAAAATATAACCACCAGAGGAGGCAGTGATAAGTGGATATAAGCAGAAGCACTGGAAGCAGCAAGCTTTTTTTTCCCTCGCAAAGGGCCAAAGGTCTATATATTGCAGTTTATTTTTACATATTTATTGGATGTGTATGTAAGGGATTTTTAACCATTTCCAATAAATTTAAGTCCATGTGGATTTTTATTCCTGCAGTATCATTTTCCATGAGCTGTCAACCACATTTCCCGAAGGTATTGACAGAATGCAGAGATCATATTAAGAAAAGAGCTGTAGTTTAAACTCCTGAATAATCTGGATGTTCATGCCTGATGCACCACTTGCCTAATTCACAAACACCATAGATTTCTTCATTGAGCAAGTAAGTCCTAATAGCCAGATCCATCCACTGGGCTGGTTGCAAATCGTTTTAGGTGGACCAAATATCCTGAAAGGTACCCAGCTTTCTTAAATTTATGTATACAGATCTTGCAAATATAGTTTGTGAAACGCAATGTGCAAGCAGTGCCTTAAAAATGCACAGACCTACATTTACACTTCAAAAATCTGCCAATGCCAACCAGCCCTATGATAATGGATCAAATTAATTAAAAATATCTGCTACAATCCTTCAATTCCCCTATCACCAAAGGAAAAGAAGAAATATATATCAAGCCTTCAACTTTCTTCTTTCCGGGCTGCTTTCATGAAAGATTCTTTTTTAAAAAGAAAAGCGACAGGATGGGTGAAAATCAGGCACAAACTTCCTATTCCCTCCCCGGTTAATGACATAGACGATGATAAATCGGGAGCAGCAGCCTAGCACGGAGGAGAGCAATATCCTCAAGCAAGCAAACAGGCGTTTGCGCAGCAAAGAGCCGGCGCTGCGGTTCCCATTGCAACGTTCCGTTACCTCCGACGACGCCAACGCAGACGGTACATAAACCCACCCGGGGGGAGGCGAATTGCCGCTTCCAATACCCTCACTCTTTTCACCTTCACTATGGTGCTTCCAGCGCGGGGTTTGAGAGTACTCACCCAGAAAACGAAGGAATAGATGATGAGTAAGGTTTTCAGACACGTTATCACGGGTTTGGTCTCCATTCTCCTCGATGCCATAATACTGAAATCCCGGCTGCTGGCTCAGGGCAGGGGAGGGAGTGCGCGCGAGAAGGGGAGGGGAAGGAGGAAAGGAGGGGGCTGCGAGCTCCCTTCGCGCCTCCACCGAGCGGCGGATTCGCGCCGCCGGCTCCTCCGCTACCAATATTATCGCGGCCGAGGCGAAAGCTTGGAAGCAGCCGCTCCAGGGTGCTCGCGCACAGCTACTGGGCCACCGCCACAGCCTGCCCCGCCTCCTGCTGTCTCGCAGCTACCGCACATCAGCCATGGCACTATTGTGTGCTCACACTGAAGGAGAAAGCAGGAGCCAATCCACTTTTCCCAGCCCTCGGAGCCCGCTATCTAGAAGGCAGGGCCAGGGCCAGGAAGAGGGAAACGAGAGTCTCCACTGCCCAGAACCTAGTTACGGGAAAGGTGCTGAGGCGGGAGGCAAAGGAATACGCGGGAGGATGCAAAAGACAGTTATTGTTCACTGTCGTGGCTCAGTAAAAGAAGGAAGAGGTGTCCCGCGACGGTGTCTTAGGGCAGAGGGATATGGATGGGAAACCGATGTAGAGCGTGTTGGCGAAGGAGGCGAGGGGTCTGCTTATCGGCAGACTCCTCCGGAAAAGGGAGCCGCGTCTGCACTTGGGTGTCCATGAAAGGATTTCACGGTGGACCTATTTCGTGCGCAGCCATGATGGGCGTGTGGACCTGGAAAAGGAACTTGAAACAGATAGTTTCCTCGGTCTCCAGGTGCCTCTCATGGGTTTGCACTTTTAAAAGGGGCCTTGAAACAATTGGAAGGCAAGAAAAATAGCTGCTTTCTAGTCAGAGCTCAGCTGTTTACTTATTATAATTTGAGCTGGTTGTATAAATAGGCCTTTTTCCTGGTGGAGATAAAATCTTCGCAAATCTTATTCATAGGCTGATGGTTTACTTCCTAAATAGAAAACAATGAGATTCAAGCTTGCCTGAACTTATTAACCTCAAACGGCTTGCTTCTCTATTAGTGAAGTGATGCAGCTACTTAGGTGATGAAACAAAAGAATGCATCAGACAAGATTATCGTAATGTATATCCTGCTTCAGTAATATAAGAACAATGTGGCACAGAAAAAACATCCCACTAATGAGAGGCTAGTTGGCTAACAGCATGACTGCTGTACCATACTATTGTGTCATGAAGTTTATGCATTTTAAGCGTATATATGGTGAATGTATGGTATACATAGCAAAAGCTGAGACACTAACAAAATATAATAAAACAATTTTTAAGTTTGTTTTATATGTGTGTGTGTGTGTCAGATCTGTGTATCTGCATTCTTCAATGGAAGAAGGGGAAGTTGGCACAAGTAATCCTTTTTGATGTAACCTGAATTTATTAATCTTATATTGAATCTGTATAAGTTGCACATGATATGCAACTGGAGGACTGGAGCCAGACGTGTAGAAACTTGTCACCTGTTGGAGAGATAGCAAGAGGAGAAGAAACCATAAAAATTCCAGCTCTGGAAGATACTCCCTGGGAACCTCTTCTAAGATACATTCACAGAAAAGGGGAGGGGAGAATTAACATGTTGGTTCTTTGTTTGACAAAATCCACATCTAAATAAGGGGAGAGTTCCAACTCCCTTTATCTGTTACTGTGTGCCTGGAAACATTTTAGATTCTGCTTTGACTAGTACTGGAATCATTTCCTTTCAATAAAGAATTCCTTTTGAAGAGCCTAGCTTTCAGAAGTACATTCTTTTTCAGGGGGAAAGTCCATTGCTTACATAAAGCAGAATCTGCAATAGAGGTCAACCCGGAGAGGAATTTTTTTTATAAAACTTCACTCTACCGAAGGGACCCTGCAAAAAATGTCTGAATATAGCAAGGAGCAAGGGGAAACTGAATGCTGGGGAGAAACTTCGACAGCTACTCAGCCAGACATGGACTTTGTGTACCCCATTGAAGATAGCAAAGATGCATGCGAAAATTCCACAAAGCCCCGGTGGTCTATAGGTGTGGGAAAGAGAGAGAACTGGGATGGAAGGACCAAGGAAGTAACCCTCACCTGGGGTAATCGTGAACACGGGTGGAAAATGGAGCTAGAGGCCCTCTCTTATCAGGAAGAATGGGTAGAGGAACCACTGGCAAATGACCGACTGAAATGGTACATAAATCGCCTCGTGAGGGAAGCCTTGGAGGACCTCAATGTGAAGGATGAACCAGGCCGCCAACATAGGAGAGCGAGTGATCCAGAAATTGAGAGAACCCGTCATCACCCCTGATCCAGCGGAGAATGATTGGGCATTGGAACAAGCTGGAAGATCAGCAACCATACCAGGTACCCGAGCCTTTCCCACCCCAGAGCAGGGGATTAACCCTGGCCAACCCAGAGACATGACATACAACTGTAGAGAAAGATCCCGCCCTTGAAGGTAAAATTCGGTGGGAACCCCCAGAAACTGGATTTTTCCTGGCGCAAGTCCTGACCTACATGCAAGAATACGGGAGGAATTTCCTGACCCAGGGGGCCAGAGTGCGAGTCATCACCCTGACCCTAGAAGGGGCAGTAGCCAAATGGATGGTGACCCCTCAACAACATCAACGTCCCAGAACTGAGGAACCTTGATCGATTCATGACAGCCCTACGCCACCACTTCGAAGATCCCCTCACCAATAGAAAAGCCTGCGACCACATTAGAGTCATAAAGCAAGGCCATCGCCCGGTAGCTGAGTACATTGAGGAATTTCATGACCTGGCCGGCTGAGTCAACTGGCCAGAAGATATCCTAGTCTGTTGGTTCAAAGATGGACTCAATGATGACCTCTACACTGCCTGCCTGGCCCGTGGGACCCCAAACCTCCTGCATGAATGGTACCTGATGGCAGAGGAGGAGGAGATAGACATGACCCGTAACCAGTACTGCAGTGGCAGAGTTTGGAGAAGATCCTCACCCCAGGGAAAGCGGGAATTTTTCAAACCACCATGACTCCAAGACCATCTGGCTGCATTAAGTGTGGAAAAGAGGGGCACCACACAGCAGAATGCCATTCTGTGAAAACCCCTGCCAGAAAGCCAGACCATCCATCAGGGTGGAAACCTGAAAAATCCAACCCTCGAGGAAAAGAAATTGGCTTCAGAAGCTGTGAGGTTCTGGTTTCCCCACAACCCAGAGGAAGAATCCCCAACAGCCCGAGGAGACCTGAGCCAGTCCAAAAGTGATCCGGAAGATGACCCACTGGTAAGAGACCCAATTGAACCACTCACTCTACCCCTAAGACTGTTTATCCCCAGCCAAGGAAAGGGGGAGGAAGTTGCAGCGTTACTGGATTTGGGATGCACCTGTTGCCTAATCAACCCCCACCCTAGCAGAGAATTTGGGAATCCAACTAAGAAAAAGTGGAAAATCCCATTGCTTTCTGCCAATTAGATGGAACTATAGCGGGGGGGGGGGGGGGGAGCCAGCCAGTTTTGCCACAGAACCATTGAAAATAAGACTAGGGAACCATAGTGAGATGCTCATGTTCATTGTAGCACCAGGAATGGAAGGGCTACTAGTCCTAGGACTCACATGGCTATGGAAATGGAATCCAATAATAAACTGGAAGAGAAGAAGCGTACATTTCCAGAAACATAGCATTCGCAAACAGCCCAGAGGAAAAGAAAAGACAGAGAACCAGCCATGGCTGGTCAGCCGGCTGAACCCATTAACATCCCCAAAGAGTACCAGGTTTTAGCCCAAGTATTTAGCGAGGAAGCTTCTGATGAACTCCCACCTCATTGCGCCACAGACTACGTCATTGAAATCCTACCAGGGGCTAAACTTCCAAAACCAAAAATGTACTGCGTGTCCCCAAGAGAACTAAAAGAACTCAGAGCATTTATCAATAAAAATCTAAAAAGGGGTTCATCGAACCTATCCAACCAAAAATAGCAGCCCAAGTAATATTCCGCAAAAAGAAAGATGGCTCTTTGTGTCTCTGTGTGGATTACAAAAACCTGAATACCATCAGTGTGGAGAATATGTACCCACTCCCCCTCATGAAGGACATGTTAGCCCACTTCTCTAAAGGATTTTTTTTTTCAAAGTTAGACCTATGAGAGGCATACTACCACATCAGAATAAGGGAAGGGGAATGAGTGGAAGACAGCTTTTAACACCCCACTGGAATGCTACCAATTTAAAGTGCTCCCTTTTGGACTACAAGGAGCACCTGCTGTGTTCATGCAATTAATTAATGAGATTCTCCATGACTTTTTGTACAAAGAGGTTCTTGTTTATCTTGGTTTTTTAATCTACACTGAAACAAAAGAAGAACACATCAAGTTACTCTGAGCAGTTCTCACAAAACTCCTAAATGGCAAACTATATGCAAAACTCTAAATGTGAATTCCATCAAGAAAAAAGTGACTACCTGGGATATAGAATATCCCACGAGGGAATAGAGATGGACCCACAAAAAGTAAAAGCTGTCTTCAATTGGGAACTGCCCCATACTCTCAAACAACTGCAGAGCTTCCTAGGTTTTGCAAACATTTACCGCCAGTTCATCACAAACTTGTTAAAAACGGGGGGGAAGAAACCCAAACCAAGGCAACCCCTTCCCTGGACGATGGAATGCCAAGCAGCATTTGAATAACTTTAACAACTGTTCTCAGCAGAACCAATCCTGAAATACCCAGACCCTGAACAACCATTTGTCATCCAAGCAGACGCTAGCAAAGTAGCAGTTGGAGCAGTTCTACTCCAAAAGAATGGATGTGGACAGCTGCAACCATGTGCTTATACTTCCAAGAAATTGACAGGAATCGAGCAAAGATGGGCCATATGGGAGAAAGAGGCCATATGCTGTGCGATGGGCACTCCTCATATGGAGACATTTCCTAGAAGGGAACCAAATCCCATTTGAAGTCTGGACTGATCATAAAAATCTAGAAGCCCTGAAAACTCAATGGAAACTCTCAGAACAAGCAAGGTGGGCTCAATATTTTAAACGGTTTAATTTCACTCTCAAATATCTCCCAGGGGGAAAATTTCTTGGCAGATGCCCTGTCCAGGAAACCCCAATACAACAGCAAAAAGATTGAAATTATAAAACCCATGATCCAACCAGCCCAACATGCAGCCAAAGTAATCACCCTTCAATATTTAAGGAGGCACTACTTAAGGATGACGGGCTCCAGGCTAACAAAAACACTTGCTTACTCAAAGATGGTTTAGCCTGGGTAGAAAACAAACTTTATGTCCCTGGCAGCCAGAGGATGGACCTCATGAAACGTTGCCATGACTCAAAAATAGTGGGACACTTTGGCTTTGTAAAAACCCTGCACCTCATTAAAAGACAGTTTTGGTGGTCATCTCTCAAAAAGGACATTGAAAACTATGTTGCTAGTTGCCCCATCTGCGCTGCTCCAAAAAGAAGACAAGGAAAATCTGGACTTTTACAAACAGTGGCAGAACCTTCAGCACCCTGGAAAGAGATCTCTATGGACTTTATAGTGGAGCTCCCTGAAAGTGCACGAAATACTGTCATTTGAGTTGTTACTGATATGTTTTCCAAACAGGTTCATTTCGTACCATGCCAAAAGATCCCAACAGCCAAGGCCTTGGCAAAGATGTTTTTAATACATATTTATCGCCTTCATGGAGCCCCCCAACGGATTATCTCAGATAGGGGTGTACAATTCACGTCCACATTTTGGCGGGCGTTTTTAAACCCATTAGGTTCCACCCAGGGGTTGTCATCAAATCACCCCCAGACTAATGGCAGAACAGAATGATCGAACAGCGTATTAGAACAATATTTAAAATGCTTTATTAATTACCAACAGGACAATTGGACTGACCTTCCTTTTGCAGAAGTAGCATACAACAACTTGGTCCACAGCAGCATGGGTTTCACCCCATTCCAGGTGGCCACAGGCCAAGAATTCAACCCCATGCCAGAACTACCCACCAAGGAACCTGAAATTCCCTTCTTTAAGGAGTGGATAAATAATTTGCAAGCCACTTGGCCAGTGGTCAGACTAGCCTTTACAAGAGGCTAGAGCAGCTTTTAAAGCTCAAGCAGACAAAAAAGCATTGTGATCCTAAACCATTCAAAGTTGGGGATCACATATATTTGTCTACAAAGTTCCTAAAATTATTGCAACCCTCTAAGATACTGGGACCAAATTTCATTGGCTCATTTTCCATCTCCAGAATTATCAATCTTATTACTGTAGAGCATCTACTTCCCAAAACACTTAGACAGGTTCATCCAGTATTTCACTGTACCCTACTCAAACCAGAGATCACTTCAAACCTTAGACATATCTCCAACTCCCATTATGGTAAATGGAGAACAACATTTTGAAATTAAAGATATCCTTGATTCGTGCACTCTCTGGATCCACACAATATTTAGTAGCTTGGAAACACCTTCCTTCCTCAGAAAATGAGTGGGTAGCCAAATGACATGTAAAAGCACCCACATTACTATCGAAGCTCCACCTGAAATACCCTCACAAACCACCCTAAGTTGTAAATGTAACACATGTTTTATGTCTTCCAGGTGGATTTCTCAAATTTTTGAGGAGGGCAGTATGTCAGATCTGTGTATCTGCCATTCTTCAATGGAAGAAGAAGGAGGGGGAAAGTTGGTACAAGTAATCCTTTTGGATGTAACTGAATATATTAAATCTTATATTGAATCTGTATAACTTGCACAGATATATGACTGGAGGACTGGAGCCAGATGTCTAGAAACTTGTCACCTCTTGGAGAGATAGCAAGAGGAGAAGGGACCATAAAAACTCCAGCTCTGGAGTTCCGGTTTGTCAGGCTTCGGCAGCAGCAGGAATTCGCGTTTGTGCGTGATCCCTGCCACGCTCGCTGCTGGACTGCCTCCGATCCAGCTGGATTTGGAGGCTATAGTTATCCTGTAGGGATAACTGAAGACAGGGGAGATCCAGACAGGGGTCTGGGAACATCGCAACCCCCTTCCTCAGCCGGCTAAACTCCCTTTTCCAAAGGCGGTGGAGCGGTGGTCAGCAATGGCCGCCACAAAGAACCTCTCAGCCGGACAAGTTTTGTGCAGGAGGAAGTGGAGAAAGTGAAAGTCTTTGGCTGAACCGGGACAATAAGTAACATCTGAACACCCTGGAAATCTAGCTCTCTAAAGGATACATTGTTTCCCAAGAAGATCGTAAAAAGCTGCGGATGAAAGTGAAAAGGGAAAGTTTTTTTTTTCTTCACTCTCCTTCCCTACGAAGATAGCAATGGATGCATAGTTCAGTCTGACTAACGTACTGACTAAGGACCCTGACTAAGGTACTGACAGCCAATGGCTTCCACAAAAGCAAAATCACTGGCTTGATCCACAAAAACACACTGAGACATAATAGAGACCCAGAAGATGAACAGACCTATGGAACAGCTGTCCTGCCCTACATAAGAGGTACTACAGACAAAATTAGTAAGATACTGCACAGACATCACATCAAGACTGCCTTCAAAACAGACAGAAAAATAGCAGCCATCCTTAGAAACCCCAAAGATAAAATTGACCTGGAAAACCAAGGCATATACGAAGTCCCCTGTGCATCATGCCAGGCCACATACATTGGACAGACCAATAGAAGAATAAGTGCCTGCCTGGATGAACACAAAAATGCAGTCAAAAAGCTGGAACACACTTCCTCACTAGTCCAACACATGGAAGCCACAGGTCATAGCATCAACTTCAATGGCACCAAAACCCTAGCCACTATAGAAAACCCCAGCCACAGAATCATCAGAGAAGCCATAGAGATTGAAAAAAGACCAGAAAGCATGAATAGAAGAGATGATTCCACCAGACTGTCAATCATTTAGAAGCCTGCACTCACAAACAAAAAAATCTTCACAACACAAGCCAGGCACACCTGGGCACAGACAGATCCCCCCGATATCTCCAGCTCAAACACACCCCAACCAGGCACCCAGATGAAACCTAGCTTCCTAACTAATGATAGCCATCCATTTACCCGGAGCCAAGCTGCACTAAAGGCCTCCAATAAAGTAACACAATGTTGCCAGCCAATCAAGAGACAAAAGCCAAAAAACAGACAGGAGATATTAGAAACACCAATCAAGCAGAGCACAGCGAACTCCAAGACCAATAAACACAGACCAAGACTCCCAACCAATCAGGGTGAAGAAAAAAACATTCTGGCACAGCAATAGGCTGCCCCAAATTTAAATCTGAAACCACTATAAAAGCCTGAGTCATAGATGAACACTATACAGAAGCCTGATGATGGCAGATGAGATTCTGCTGAAACGTCGCTACAACTTTAAAAGCACAACTACTATGACGTGGGAAAATACCCGAACAAAGCCGAATGCCGTACATGTAAGTACCCACGAAAACTTAAGAAAACACACACACACACACACACACACACACATGTTATGTCCCACCTTCCAAAATAAACAGATAAGGCTGAAAGCAGCAGTCCTCGCAAATAAAGGCAGCAAACAGGAATCTTCACTGATAACAGCTGTAGATAGCCTTCACAAGATAGTCCAAGTTAATAGTTCCAACAAAATAAATCCAAGTCCCAACAAGATATTTCAGGTTTAAATCCTCCAAGCCAAAATCTTCAGTTCTCCTTGCAAACAAACACTTTGTTCCGGACAAAGTGCAAAGTCATCTCTCTCCCTTTATAGAGCAGCAGCTAATTAGTCTAATTACTGATCTGCCCTCCTCCTGTGCTCCCGTTGGTTTCTTCTCGTAAGGAGACGCCTGCTTCTGACATCCACCCAGCAATCATCTAAATTATTATCTTCACCTGAAGTCTCCATAAGTTCCTCATTGTCAGCCGTTCCTGGCTGATAACCTGATTGAGAAGCAGAGGAGGTTGAAGGTTCAGGCCGGTCCTGCAAATCAAATGTGTCCTCATTCAAAATATTTATTATCACTGCTGACAGGAACTGTTAGGACTCCTCTTCGAAATTCAAACAGACAGAGCTCTTTGCAGTAACGTCCTCATTCAAAACTGCAGGCAAAACTGTTAGGACTCCCCTTTGAAATTCAAACAGACAGAGCTCTTTGCAGTAAC
>NW_020769370.1:5828837-5855605 GCF_900518735.1 Pseudonaja textilis
ATCAGATTCAAAGTTCCTAACAGGATTGGTCCTTCCAATCACAACACACACACACATATATATATATATCTTACAATGGAATTATCTGTGGAAGAATTCAAAATGGAATTTAAAAAGCTAAAAGAAGAGGAACAAGAAGGCAAGGGCTCTTCTGGATCTGTTTTCCACTTCTTAGAAATGGAGATTTCTACCTATCAGGAAGTACAGCAATCAGAAAGCTCGGATGAAGAAGAAGAAACCATCTTTAATGGACAAACTATTTTAGTTGATGAAGAAATGGGAAAAGGGGGAAAGTAAATGGAGAATTCAAGATCTAAAAAAACAACCAAGAAAGGGGAAAATAAGGTGAAAAATCGATATAATGTCAGAAAGCAACAGAAAAGAGAGGGGAGACTAAAAGGGTGGAGATTGAGAGATGGGGGGCGGGGTAAAAAGGCTAGATTCGACAAGAAAGGAAGTGGAAAAGGAAAAATAAAGGCTTAAAACAAGATGTTAAAAACAGGTTTTTTTTAGAGACAAAGGGTAAAATACAATTTAAAAAGAGATTCTGCAAAAGTACACAAGATTGTATCATAGTATTCGTATTTGAAATAGAGTTAGAAAACTGGAATATTATATGTGTTAATAGAATATTGTAGGGAATGTGTAAAATATCTAAGATGTAATAATACCTAATACCTATGTGTAAAATATCTAAGATTTAATAATAGTTTAATTAATTAATTTGTTATGGAACATTGTTTTTATTATAAGCTTATTATGTTTTTTTTATTTTAAAATGTTATTTAGAATGTACTAAGCAGAAGCAGAATGGAAATTATGTATTATTTTAAGTGTTAAAATTGGGGGAAAGATAGAAAGGCATCATACTTCAACCACTGATTACAGGAAAAATTTTGTATTAAAGAGAAAAGATAAATAGACAATTGAAAAAGAACGGACAAAAGATACAAGTATAATGATTTAAATTGAGATGAAGTAAATAAAATAGAATTAAGAGAGTGAAAAGAGTGGAGAAGACATATAGAAAATATAGAATGTTAAATAAGATTGAAATAGTATATAAGGTGAGCATGAATTTGATTTATGTCTGTACAAAAACATGTAACCCGGGGTTAAGCCGCTTTCTAAAAAGAAGTTTTATGTTTTCATGTTACATGTTTTGTTTGTTTATGTTTGTTTATTGAGAATTAAGATTGTTGGATGAGAACATATGAAATCGTAAATAAGACAGATGAAAGTATAAGTTTAATGAATAAAATTGAATAGGAGTAAAGGGAAAAATAGTGAGAAATTGGAAAAAGAGTAATAAGATATGAAGCTGAATATATAAGATGCATATTAAATTGTGTTTGTATGGAAATGGGATGATTTGGAACCATGCTGTACTTAAATAAGATGTTTTATTTGCTTTCTTAAAAGATGTTCTATGTTCTTACGTTTCATGTTGGTTTGTGTATTGTCTTTGAAAATTAATAAAAAATTTGTTTAAAAAAAAAACTCCAGATCTGGAAGATAATCCCTGGGAAACTCTTCTAAGATACATTCCCAGAAAAGGGGAGAGGGGAATTAACATGTTGGTTCTTTGTTTGACAAAATCCACATCTAAATAAGGGGAGGGGTTCTAACTCCCTTTATCTTTTAATGTATGCCTGGAAGCATCTTAGATTTTGCTTTGACTAGTACTGGAATCATTTCCTTTCAATAAAGAATTCCTTTTGAAGTGCCTAGCTTTCAGAAGTTCATTCTTTTTCCGTTGAAGAGGGAAAAGTCCATTACTTACAATATATATTGTATAATATATAATATACATACATACACACACACACACACACACACTATATTATGTATTTTATTTGTAGCCCAATGGACAAAAGTCAGTCTGCAGCCCATGCAAGACAAAATGTTGAACACCTATGATCTTGTAAAGTTTTTCAAATGCAGCTCAGAATCTGATAAGTCCAATGAAACTGAACACAAGGCTACTGATCATCAGTTTTATTTCTCTGATCAGAAAGTAAAAACGGGGTGACCTTTTAGTCTTTCACCTTAATCAGCAAGGCAGAGAGAGAAAAGCAGGCACGCACAAAAACTTTAACTTTTATTGGTTGCACAGCTTGCAAAAATCATCATTATTATGGAAACATTTCATATCATGCAAAGTTCATGAAATTTTCTCAGCGCTTCTGCAAACAAAGGGACCTTATAGTTGGATTGGAAAGAAATACATTTTAGCCCAAAGCTTCATTTCTCACATTGAGCTGCTGGGTAAAACATATTCTAAGTTACTTACAGCAAGCAGATAGATGCATTTTGCGTTTCTCAAGTAGTTACTTTGCTAGGCTAAAGTTGGCAGTTCACCTAGAAGTTTTTATCTCTGCAGTTGGCTCAGTTCCCAGCTTAGCAGAGAATCAAAGGTTGAGCCAGACATACACTATATATGCACTCTGTATGTGGAAAGGGAACTTCATGAGGACAGTGGTGACACCCAAGCAGGAAAAGCCCAAAGGGAACATCAGGCCAGCCATAAAACAAACTTGCATAGGAAAAGAGATTTAATAAAAGGTATTGAAAGAAGCCCCCTAGATAAAAGCCAAGTAATTAAGAAAGCTAGGGAAACAAGAAAAAGAAATCCCTTACAAACAACAGGTCATGCCAAATCAGCAAAACAAATAGACAAAAGACACGAAATAAATTCCATAGCAGACAGGAGATTGCCACAAAACAAATATAAGAAAACATTAGGACGAAACTGATAATCCAATCAAACCACCCTGTGGAGTTTACCCTCCGGCGGAAATGAAGACAACCCCTGACAGGATTTAAAACATTAAGAAATACAAACACAAGCACTCACACACAAAAGGAGAAAAAAGTATAAAAATCAGGGGTTTATTATACAAAGATGGCTAGCCCCAGGAACGCAGACTTCTTGCTATCTCTTGCCTTCCTGAAAAATAAAAAGACCCAGCTTCCAAGCAGTTGTCTGTGTCCTTGCACCGGAGCTCTCCCAGCAGGAAAATTGAACCCTCAGAAGAAAGACATTTTCCAAGCCTTTCAGCAGTATGTGCTCTAATCCAGTGATAACCTTTTTCACTCAGAAAGCAATGCGTCTTGGCCCCCTCATGACCCCTGCGCATGTGCACATGATCTCACTGCACACTGCATCTCTGCACATGCACGCAAGACCCACCCACCGCCGCCATCACAGCTCTAATCCTTTCATATCCCCTTTTAAGGCAAGAGGATGCTTCCTGTTGCTGGAACAATGGTGAATACTGCTGGGGTACTGGTGTCAAAGTAAGAACTGTGGCAGGCTTGTCATGTCTTCCCGAAGCCACAACTGTTATTCCAGAAATTGTGCTAGTAACAACTGATCTTATTACAGGTATCAAACAAGGTAATATACAAGCATCAAGACAAACAATCATTTCTGGGCTTTGCCCAAGTATAGTGTGGTTGTAAGCTAACTGTTGGGTATAGTGATAATCTCCCCCCACAAATGTATACACCCATCTCTTAATGGTGAACCGTACTCCCTGTGGAGTGTGACTCACCACTTGGCTATCTTTGGAACAGTTGGCATATTGTATCTGGTCATGTGTGCAGGTAGATTTTACTCCCTGACAGGTGTAATATGAATGGTAAACCAGAGTTTTAATGATTTTAGGTCCTGTACGGATGGTTTTTATACACTCATGACAGGACGAGTTGTTTTTTTTAATAAATTTTTATTAATCTTCCAAATTTCAAAAAACATAAAACAAAACTTTATACATTGTTATCAACATCAAGACATCTTTTGCATTTCCTCACATTTTTCAGTATATGCATTTACTTATTCCTTTACCATTACATCCTACTCTTACTATAAATCTTTTATTCTTACATCTCAATCTTCTCCATGGTATATTTACATATTTACATATTCCCTCATTCTTTTCCTAATTGCCATTTTATTTTATTTTTGTTTCTAAACAACTCATCCCAGGCATCCCAGGCCCTATAATAAATTGAATCTTCTCTGTCTTTTATTTTCATCGTTAGCCTGTCCATCTCTATACAATGTATTATTTTTTTTAATAACCATGCCTTCTGGTGGAACCCTTTTTTCCTTCCAGAGTTGTCCGTACGAAATCCTTGCAGCTGTTAATATATGTAACATAATATATCTATGTTTTATTGCATTTTTGTGTTATAACTAATAAAAAAGTTTCCGAATTAAATTCAGTTTTCTGATTCGTGATTTCTTCTATCCATTGTCTAATTGTATTCCAATATTTTTTCACTTCCTGGCACATCCACCAGGTATGAAAATAAGTGCCTTTTTCTTTTCCACATTTCCAACAATTTGGGTCTGAATTAAACATTTTTGCCAATCTAGTGGGAGGAAGGTGCCATCTGTAGAACATTTTGTATTGATTTTCCTTGTATGCTGTGGATGTAATTAGTTTGTAATTTGATCCCCACATTCTCTCCCAATTTTCCAGGTCTATATTATGGCCAACATTTTTCACCCATACCACCATCGTCTCTTTGACCACCTCCTCTTCCATTTTAAAATCTAGTAGAAAGTTATATATTCTTGAAATCATTTTCTTTTCCATTTCTTGTAGAATTTTATCTAATTGATGCTTTTCCATGCAGAAACCAAATTGTTCTTTGTCCTTCTGATATCTTGCCTGGATTTGCATGTATCTATCTTTATATTTTGTTGCTGTAATTCTTGTCTCGTTTTTAATCTACCTTGTGGGTCTAATAGGTCTTTATAACTCCTTTTTCCCCAGATCCATTGCATTTGGGTATATTTGTGCTTCCATAGTTGACAACCAGTTCGGTATTTTAGTATGATTCTTTATAATCTTGTTCCATGTCCGAATTAATGAATCTCTAATCATGTGTCTCTGAAAATATGCATGCTGTTTACATTTCCCATCCCATAGGAAACTATGCCACCCTCTCTGCAAGTCGTGACCCTCTATCGACAATACTCTTCTATTTTCCAGGTTGATCCAATTGTTAATCCATACCATAGCCACAGCCTGATAATACATTTCCAAGTCAGGGAGTCCAAAGCCACCCCCTTCTCTTTTGTCCTGTAACAATTTCATTTTTATCCTAGCTTTTTTCCCATCCCAAACAAATTTACCTATTATTCGATCTATTTCTCTAAAAAAAGGTTTTATCCAATCTTATTGGTACAGTTTGAAAAAGATACAGTATTTTTGCTAGGGTAGACATTTTAATTGCTGCAATTTTCCCCAGTAGTGATAGCTGTAATTTCTACATTTTTCCTAATGTTTTCCAATAAGTTTACTAAGGTAAGAATAAAGAGAACGGGTGACAGTGGGCATCCCTGCCTTACTCCCTTGTTGATCTTAAATGTTTCCGTTCTGTCACCATTCATTATTACACTGGCCGTCTGTGTCGTATAAATTGTCAAAATCAATTTAATAAATTTATTGCCAAATTGCATACTTTTAAATTGTTGTATTAGAAACTGCCAATTAACATTGTCAAATGCCTTTTGTGCATCGAGGAAAACCATTGCCAATTGTTTTCCTGGGTTTGCTTCATATTATTCTATTATATTCAATATCATTCTAGTATTATTTTAAATTTGTCTATTCAGTAAGAATCCATTTTGGTCTCTCTAAATGATCTGATTAAGGGTTTTTTTTCAATATTTCTGCCATTATGGACATAAATATTTTATAATCAACATTTAAAAGGGATATGGGCCTGTAATTTTGAATTAATTGATGGTCCGAATCTTCTTTTGGGATCAATGTTATATATGTCTCCCCCATGACTTAGGTAATTTTGCTGTTGTTAGTACCTCATTATAGAGTTCTAATAATTGCATTTCTAATTTTCCTTGGAGCGTTTTATACAGTTCCCTAGGGAGACCATCCAGTCCCAGTGACTTATTGTTTTTCTGTTTCAGGATTGCCTCTTGCAGTTCTCTTAATGTTATTTCCCTGTTTATCTCTTCTTTATCCTCTTCCAGGATTACAGGTAGCCCCTTTTCCTTCTAAGTAGTGTTGGATATTTCCCTCTGGTACGTCTTCCCTACTATATAGTTCCTCAAAAAAACTTTTAACAATATGCTTTTTCTTTTCAGTTTGATGTTGTAGTGTACCATCAGCGTCCTTCAATTGTTGGATTGCTCTTTTTTCTTTTTCTTTCTTAAGTCTATAAGCTAGCCACCTTCCCGGCTTATTTGCATGTTCAAAGTAATTCTGTTTTATCTTTTTCATGTCCTGTAACCATTCATCTTGTGCTAACATGTTCAATTTATGTCTAATCATTGTCCTCTCCGTATTTGTTGTCTTATTACGTGGTGTTTTTTCTAACTCCTTAAGATTATCTAGTAGTTGAAAACTTCCGGTTTGCAGGGCTTCGGCGGCGGCAGGAATCCGTGATCTTGTGCGGTTTCTGCTGCGCTCGCCACTGGAGTGCCCCGATCCAGCTGGATTTGGAGCTATAGTTACCCCATAGAGGTAAATGAAAACAGGGGAGATCCGGCAGGAGTCCAGGGGAATCGCAACCCCCCTCCTCAGCTGGCTCAACTCCCTTTTCCAAAAGCAGTGGAGCGGCTGTCAGCAATGTCTGCCACAAAGAAGCTCTCATCCGGATAAGAATGTGCAGGAGGAAGCTGAGAAAGTGAAAGTTTTGGCTGACCAAGAAAACAAGTAACGTTTAAATACCCTGGAATTTAAATTTTCTTAAAGATACATCGTTCCCAAAGAAGACTTGGAAAAAGCAGTGAATGAAAGTTAAAAGGGAAACTTTGTTTTTTCTCACTCTCCTTCCTTACGGTGATAGCAGATGAATGAGTAATCGGAAAAACCCGTTTTGGCAACAACAGGTAATTAAACTGGAAAATTAAAGCCAAGGGGACAATAAAGATTTCTGAACATTGGGGGAAAAAAATTTTTTTTTGCTATAAGTGGGAAGGGAGAGGAAAAGAATTAATATTAATATTTTGCTGGAGGAGGCTGCTTGGAATTTATAAGACTAGAGCTAAATTGTAACAAGACTTCTACAAGATACATTTTAACTGGAACTTTGCAACTGAACTGTAACCCCACGAAGAGAAAGTGTAAAAAGAAGAAAGTTTTAAATGAAACAGTCTGTGTGTATTTGGATTGCTTGATGACTTTGGGACTTTTGGAAATTATTATTTGAAAGACTAAAAACATTTGGGTTGTTTAAAAAAAATTTCACAATGGCATTATTTGTCGATGAATTGAAAATGGAATTTAAAAAGTTAAAAGAAAAGGAACAAGAAGGGAAGGGCTCTTCTGGCTCTGTTTTCCATTTTTTAGAAATGGCGATTTCTACCTACCAGAAACTACAAGAACAAGAAGATTGGGATGAAGAAGAAGCCATCTTTAATGAACAAGCAACTTTAACTGGGGAAGAAAAGGAAAAGAGGGGAAAGAGAATGGAGAATTTAAGACTTAAAAAAAACAACCCAAAAAGGGAAAAATAAGGGGAAAAATCAATACAATATCAGAAAGCAACAGAAAAGAGGAATACAGAAGAGGGTGGAGATCAAAAGGGTGGAGGCAAGGGGGTAAAAAGGCTAGATTGGAGAAGAAAGGAAGGGAAAAAGGGAAGAGAAGTTACAAAGGTTTGAAACAAGATGTAAAGAAACAGGATTTATTCAGAGATAGTGGGTAAAAATATGATTTAAAAAAGAGATTCTGCAAAAGTACATAAGATTGTATTGTTGTATTTGTATGTGAAATAATGTTAGAAAACTGGATTATTATATGATTATAAAATGGGATAAAATATTAAAAGGAATGTGTACTATGTTTAAGACTTAACGATAGAGTTTAATTTGCTATGGATTATTGTTTTAATTATATTATAAACTTACTATTTTTTTTTATTTTAAAATATATTACGTAGCTTTAGAATGTACTAAGCAGAATCCGAATGAAAATTATATATTATTTTAAGTGTTGAATTTAGGGGAAAGATATAAAGGTGCCATACTTCAATCAGTGATTACAGGATAAATTTTGTGTTAATGAGAAAAGATAATAGATAATTGGAACAGACAAAAAATATAAGCATAATGATTTAAATTGAGATGAAATAAATAAAACAGAATTAAGAGAGTGAAAAGAGGGGAGAGGCTATATAGAAAATGTAGAATGGTAAATAAGATATGAAATGGTATATAAAGTGAGCATGAATTCGAATTTATGTCTGTACAAAAAGATGTAACCCGGGACTAAGCCACTTTCCAAAAAGAAGTTTTATATTTTCCTGTTTTGTGTTTTGTTTGTGTATGTTTGTTTATTGAAAATTAATTAAAAAAATACAAAAAAAAGAGTATCTAGTAGTTTAGATTGTTCTTTTTTTCCCTTGTATCTATGTGTATTATATGAAATTGCTAGGCCCCTATTATATGCTTTAGTCGTGTCCCATAGGTTTGGAATTGATGTTTGTTGTTTTTTGTTTTCCTTCAGAAATAACTCCAATTCTTTTTCCATCATCTTGACACATTCGTTTTCTTTTAGGATCTCCTTGTTTAGCATCTACCTTCTGTTTTTTTTCAATCCTTTCCAAATTATTTTAATGGGATTATGGTCCTCCCATGTGTTAGATTCAATTTCTATTTCTTTTATATTATGTTCCATTTCCCCATTTGTCCATAACATATCCAATCTTGACCATGATGCATGTGGTACTGAATAGTAAGTATACTGTTTTTTGGTCTGGATTTCTTTCTCTCCATATATCTTTTAATCCTAATTCTTCTGCCATTTGATAAAATGCTTTTGGTAATGTTTTCCTTTTCCTTTTTTTCTCTAGATTTTCGTTTTTGTAGTCTTTTCCTAAATTTGCTATTGCATTGAAATCACCTAGCAGGCATATGTTCTCATATTCCTGTTCTACTAATTTTCTGTATAGTATCGTATAAAATTTTTCTTGTTTCTCATTCAGTGCATATATCACTGTCAATAACATTATCTTATAATTCATATAAACTTCTAACATCAAAATCCTACCCTCCTCGTCTGCATATACCTGTTTTGCTTGTAAATGTTTCCTAAAATATATTGCTACCCCCCCTCTTTTTTTGATGGACAAGAGATATATATAAATCTCCTAACTTTGTTGCTTCTAACAGTTTACTTTGATGTTTCTGGATATGTGTTTCTTGAAGGCATATAATATCTAAGTTCAATTTCTGTAATTTAGTTATCATTTTTTTCCTCTTAATTTGTGAATTTAAACCGTTGATGTTAATGGAAATCAATTTGATTTCTTCCGCCATCTTACTCTGTAGTTGTTTCTTGTTGAAGCTTATTTGCTCTTGTTTGGTGTCTCGTTCTTACGCCTTCTCTTTCCACTTCTTCCTGCTCTCTTTCCTCTTGTTCTATTTCTCTTTCCTCCACCTGATCTTCTTCTTGGCTCCTACTTTCCACTTTCTCTTTGCTGTTCTGGTCTTCTCCTGATACCACATACAGTTCAAAGAATTTCCTTGCTTTTTTTATACTGTCTATTTTTAAAAAAATTATCCTGCCATCCTGCCACATTTCCTCTGGGATGAGCCATTTGAACAGGATGTTATTCTTATTCAGTTGGGTGGCCAGGAATCTGTATTTCTTTCTATGTTCCCTTATTCTTCTTGGAATTTGTTTCAACGTTACAACTTCTGTTCCCTTGAACATCAGTGGTTTGTCTCTTGTCACTTTGTATATCTCATCTCTCAGTTGTTTCTTTGAGAATTGTATATGAACCTCTCTTGGAAGTCTAAAACATCTTGTATAGTTGGTATATATTCTATATACCTCATCTATTTCCCTTCAAACCTCTTGGCCCTCTTTTTGTAACGCTTCTGCTATGAGATCTGCCATTAATTTGGTCAAGTCCTCCCCCTTTTCTTCTGTTGCATTCTGAAATCTGAGGAAGAAATCAGCCTTTTCCATCTCCAAATATGCAATTGCCTCTTCTAATTTCTTGTTCTCTGCCATTAATTTCTGTTCGATTGATTCTACTCTCTTATCTGTTTGTTCGACCTTTGCCTCCACTGCTTTCATTTTATGTTCCATCTTTACTACTGTTTGTTGGATTGTACTTATCTTCTCGTCTAGTTTCCATATTTTACCTTTCATTTTCCCCATTTCAGTTTTAAAGTCTGCGTGGTTTCTCACCATCATTTCTTGTATTGTTATTAATGCCATTTGAATTGTTTGCATATTTGATACCTGACTTGCCCTCTCAGGATTCAGCATGCCCTCTATGGAACATTGTCCTGCTGGTGATCTTATCGTTGATGTTAGGTTGGATGTTGGTAGTTGTCGTGGTGGACATCTTAGGCTTCCCAAATCTACCTATTTTCTTAAGAAAATCTTTCAATATTATCTTCCATTGTATCAACTCCCTTCTGCGTTTTCTATGTTTATCTCTTCCCTTTTATCTTATTCTAATCCCTTCAGTTTATCATTACAAGGTCTAATACACTTAATAATGTCTCTCCTTAATTTTATGCAATATATATATATATATATATATATATATATATATATATATATATACACAACAATGTATAAGTATCGTTATTGTTTATAATCTATGATAGTCTGTAACCCTCTTAATTTTCTAATCTTATTTAACCCTTTTAATAAATTAAGTATAGTTCTAAATATAATAGCTTATATAGTAAACATAATTCAATAAATATAGATAAATATGTGTTTGATTGTTTTCTTATATACTATATCTTATAACTTTCTTATAGTTCAATTAAGTCTATGAATCAATATATAGCCATTAATTAGTTGTACATCAGTTGATTAATTAGTTGTTATCCAAGGTATCAAATTGTGGAAAAATATAAAGAATATATAGGGTATAACAGTTATAAAGAATGTAGCAATCTATGAAATAGGATACATAAATTAATTCTTCTCACAAGCAATCAGCTACATATATATATATTGCTTTAGATTTTTTTTCAATATACACTTTTGAATTTAATGCTTAGAAATTATTCAGCTTTCTTCTTCTTTCTTCTTCTTTTCCCTTTCTTCTGCACACCGTCACATTACTTTCCTCATTTCCTGTTTCCTCAGTCCTCTTTAACTACTTAGTCACTTTCACTCTCAAATTGCACAGTCACAGCTTTCTATCAAAATGGTTCCATTCTCCGTTAAACTACAGTTCTCCATTAAAGTTCCAATTGTCTCTTTTCTGCTCTACCAGTAATCAATCCAAATCGTAGAAATTTTGAGTTTTTATTCACAGTCTCGATCTTTTCTTCTGCGGTATTCTCTCTCAGCGGTTAAACTGATGTTTCCTCCTCTCCCTTTCGCTCCGCTATCCCTGCCAATTAGCCGCTGTATTCACTCTCTCTGGAGGCTCCCTTTGTCAGTCTTTCACAGGGCTCTCTCACCTCTCAAAAACTGTCCCAGTCTGCCGTTCTCCTTCTGATGTCTTGTGTTGATCCACTTTCCTGCTTCCTGATCACAGCTGGCTGTCACAGCTTCGTACCTACCATAGATGCCGGGTTTCTTTCGCACCAAATTCAAAGGGCTTCCCCTTGTTGCAGTGGGAGGTTGCTTTCCTCCACTCTGCTCCTAGGTTTCCCCTTCTAATTCGTGTGTCTCTCCAAGCTTCACGAGGTCTCTGAGAGCTTCCAAGCATGAAAATTCGGATACAGGATTGCAAAGTTCGCTCTCCTGCTCTGCTCCACTGTGACTCACCACCGGAAGTCCCGACAGGATGAGTTGTTATTTGCCTCAAGAGTGAGGGAAATCAGTTTCAGACTCAGAATGAAAATTATCAATCCTTTTCAGGTGAAAAGAGCTGGAGCAATAATTTGTAGTCATCACTGTCATATTCCTCTTCTGATGGTAAGATGTCATGAGAAATAGAATCCTCGATAACAAATAGAGTTGGCAATGCCTCCCATGGAAAAGGAATCACACGAGCCGGAGGAAGCAGTGGACACATCAAATAGTCAAGCACCTAGGTCTAGTAGGAGAGTAGTGAAGGTCACTGTGGCTTTAATCACACACAACTTTTCTCTTGAGGTGCAACAATTTCATCAGGTAGCAATGCAAAGCAAAAAGCAAATTGCTATAAAAGTGAACAGCAGGCAATCAGGACTCCAGGTCATCAAAAAGGTCTGCAGGTGAATCTGGGCTTCATTGCAAATGTAGCTTCAGATCGGTGATGTGTTGACATTGCCACTGGGATGATGGAATCTTCTTTATTCCGGAAATGTGGACCCAAGCTTTGATGCCTTCAACTTTATCCACCGTGGGTGTGCTGAGAAGAACCTGCCAAGGGTTGGACCACTTGGCAATGGTTGCACTCAGGAAGAGTTCCTTTACTCAAACCCACTCTCTAGGCTGGACACATGCTGGCACTGTTGTTACTGGTGGCAAGGCATCTTGCACCTGTTGAGAAATATGAGACAGAACCTGGGCCAGTTTCTGCAAATATTGTGTTACATTTGTCTCTCCTTCATCCCTTGATATTGACTGGGATGAGAAAGATGTACCATAGAGTATCTCAAAGGGTGACAGTTTCCACTGTCCTCAAGGTAATGCCCTGATTCTGGTTAAAACAATGGGCAAGACCTGTGGCCAAGGCAAATGGGTCTCCTGACATAACTTGGCTAAATGGGTTTTTAATGTTCGATTAAGACATTCTGAGGAAGCCAAAGCTTGGGGTCTGTAAATTGAATAAAGGTTCCAGTTAATCCCTAAGTATTTACTCACTCCCTGAACTACTTGGTATGTAAAATGTCTACCATTGTCAGATTCTATACTCTGGTACTCCAAATCTAGGGATGTTTGTTTCTATCATGATTTTGAAAACTTCTTTAGCTGTTTGTGTGGCAGTGGGGATGGCTTCTGGCCATCCGGTGAACATATCAACTAAGACAAGAAGGTTGTTCTTAGCTCCTTTCTTCGGCATTTTTTATTTTTTTATTATTTTTTTATTTGTCAGTTGTTTACAAGATAATAGGTATAAATAAAAACATAGTTATGAATGCATGGATACATATAAGAAAAATAAAAAAAGAAAAAAGAAAAATATAAAAGAAACAATAGGACAGGGACGGTAGGCACATTGGTGCGTTTATGCACACCCTCTACAGACCTCTTAGGAAATGGGTGAGGTCAACAGTAGACAGTCTAAGGTTAAAGTTTTTGGGGTTTGGGGAAGAAACCACAGAGTCAGGTAGAGCATTCCAAACATTGACCACTCTGTTGCTGAAGTCATATTTCCTGCAATCAAGTTTGGTGCGATTAACCTTGAGTTTGTATCTATTGTTTGCTCTTGTGTTGTTATGGTTAAAGCTGAAGTATTCATTGACTGGTAAGACATTGCAATGTATGATTTTATATACTATACTTAGATTGGACCAAAGGCGGCATAGTTTTAGGTTTTCTAGGTCTAGAATTTCAAGTCTGGTGGCATAAGGTATTCTGCAATGAATAGAGGAGTAGAGAACTCTTCTTATGAAATATTTCTGGACTTTCTCAACTGTGTTAATATCAGATACGTAATGTGGGAATCAACTTGTCACACTTTTCCTGGATAGCAGGATGTTCTGATATGTCCTTGTGGGATTTTGGCTCCTCCTATGAGGTTATTCTACTGACATATCTCACACAGATCCATTACTACATTACGCAATTTTCTCACATTCTCAATCCTGTATCTCCTTTCTAACCATCTCTTTATTACTCTTGGACCTGCATGAGTGGCCTAGTGGACACATCTTATTATTGGACAAGTTAGCTGCCTAGGCAGTTGTACTTTGTCCTTTACAATCCACCAGCCATCTTCCCATTGGCCATCTGCTTCTAACTTGTCTCTACCATCATACAAAGGAGGAAAGTAATCAATAGGTTCTTCTGGAATTAATGCAATTGCACAGGTTGTAGTCTCTGGGCCCAGGGCAGCCTGTTTAGCCCAATAGTCCGCTGCCTTATTTCCCTAGAGATTAGACCAGAGTCAGTTTGATGTCCACAGCAATGAATGATTGCAATGGCTTTAGGTAGGTGAATAGCTTCCATCAAATTTTCCAGAAGGGGTTTCATCTTTAAAAAATTTTCATCAGCTCCTACATAACCTTGAGCTTTCTACAAAGTAGCATGGGTATGTGCAGCTAAAAAAGCATATTGGCTATCAGTATATATAGTCACTTGTTGGCCTTCAGCTAAATAGCATGCTTCTAGGAGAGCCATTAGTTCAGCCATTAGTTCTGTTTGTGCAGACATGTGTGAAGGGAGCCATTTCTGAAGCAATGGTCTATCTTCTGTCACTGCTGCTAATCCTGTATATCTTTTTCCATTTTTCATAAAGGAAGAACCATCTGTCCAGAGTGCCAGATTTCCATCCATCAATGGCTCAGTCTTTAGATCACATCTGGACCCTGTGATGCACTCTAACACATTTAAACAATCATGGGCTGTGTGTCAGCTTTGGAAGCTATATTCCACACTGCCACATAGCCTGAGAAGTTGGGAGGGGCGTGATTTCAATTGAGTAGTTCTAAGAAGACAAAATAAAATTCTTTTCTTAGTTCAAGGTTATTAAGTGTGGTGCAGTAGAGAAAAAGGATCTTACACTGAGACAGATTGTGATTGGTCCATGTGATGTGATGATGGGAGAAAAGGGGATGGACTGTTGTTTGGGACATTGAGGGAAGTCCAGGAAACTTTAGTTTTGAGATTTCACAGATGTGCCAGGTGCTATTCCAATAAAGGTACTTTTGAGATTATGCTTGTCTCGGAGTTACTGATTGGAATGGAGGTTTGCTGGAATGCTGACACTGTGTCTTCTTCAGGCAATGGTAAGAGTAACAAGGTTTAAAAATTGGCATCTGGATAATTGAACATTTTTTTGCTCTACTATATTGGGAAAGCCTTTTGGATGTTGCCCAACCAGGAAGCTTCTCCAGCATGCCTATGGGAGAATCCACACATATGATCTGCCTTTCTGCTCAGAGACTGAATCATCAATCTTTGCCATGCCTCTTTCTGTTGGGCCAGGAAGTCCCCAGTCATGACTCAATGTTGGCCCAATGTGGCAAAGGTTGGCTCCAGTATTATACAGAAGCAGCTTTCAGCAAGTGTGTGGATTCTCCAAAAGGTTTGAAAAAAATAAAAACTGAAGACAGGCGGCAATTGGAAATTTACAGCCTGCTCTTCACTCTGTTATCATGCGGCTTCCCCTAAACTACCAATTAAGGCCTAACAGCCCAGGCAAACGGGAAAAATTGATTGCTATTCCCACCCCACTGGGGGAGGGTGTTCTACAGCTACAGCCATGATTAACATCAGCGAGCTGTTTGCGCACCCAGGCTCAACCGGGTAACTCGGGGGGGGTGTTACTTAGCACCAAACAGCTGGTTGTTGGGGGCCAGATGCTGCCATTTTGCTTGTAGACCATGTAGCGACTGTGCAGGCTATGCCAGGAAACTGGTAATGCCACCACTGCACAGCCCAGGGAAGGAATCCAGGGCTGAAGAACTGCTTCAAGGAGAGGATTTGGAGGGTTGAGCACTCAGGTCCACTCCTAGCATGGTATTTGGACTTAAAGCACAATGGCTGACCACTCAGCAGCCAGCATGGAGCCCAAACATGCTAAATGGTCCAAGCAGAGCCCCAAGAAGGTCAGATCTGCAAATAAAGAGGCAGTAAACAAGATAAAGGCAAAAGCTCTTTATTCCTGGAAGCCTACCAGAGCAGAAGAAAGGGATGCACACAGAAGGAGCATGGTCACCAGAAGGAGATAGAGAGCAGGATTATATTCCTTCTGCAGGAGAAATTCAGATTGAAAGATTTCCCTTCACTTGCATGATCCCTAACCCTGCTGAATTACAGGTTAGAGAAAGAACTAGGGTTCCAGAGGCCACGTTCACTCCCACTGCTTCGGGGCTCTGCTCAAGAGATAGATTGGGACCAGAATTATCAGATGAAATTCAGGATGCCGGTACTGGACCTGTTTGCCGCTCTGGCAAATGCCCAACTTCCCCAATTCTTCTCCAGATTCCCAACACTGGGTGCAGAAGGGGTCAACATCCTTCACAGCTGCTGGTCTAAGGGCCTACTGTACATCTTCCCTCCTCTTCCCCTCATTCTAGTGCTACTAGAACAGGCAGAAATTCTTTTCATCACTCCCCATTGGCCCAGAATGTCCTGGTACGCGGACCTAGTGAGCTTGTCTGTGTCCCATCCTTGGAGGATTCCTCAGGACAGGATCTCTCTCAGCCAAGGGATTTTGGAACACCTGGAACCTCAGTGGCTCCAACTGACCGCCTGGCACTTGAGAGGAGGATCCTGAGGAAGGATAGCTTTTCAAGAAAGGTGATCAGGACAATACAAGCTTCTAGGAGACCTTCCATGAACGGAATATATGATGCTACCTGGAAAGCATTCTCATCCCACTGCAGTTTCTATTCTGCAGATCCTGGACTTTTTGCAGGATGACTTGACAAAGGTTTCTTTCCTAGTACAACATGCAGGCAGGTAGCTACCCTATCCATAGTGCTGCATTATGGAGAGTTGGACTCCCTAGCCCACCATCCAGTAGTACGCACCTTCATCAATGGGGCTGTCAATCTCAAACCACTGGTAATTCACAGGTACCCATCCTGGGACCTGTCTAAAGTCCTGCAAGCCCTCACTCTGGAATCATTCAAGTCTACAATCTATAAGTCTGCACTACCTGACATTAAAAGTTGCCTTCTTAGTGGCCATCACCTTGGCCAGGCACATATCAGAATTGGCAGCTCTTTCTGTCAGAGAAGACCTTTGCACCTTCCACACAAACACTAGTTCTGTGCCTGGACCCCCCCCCCCTTCATCCCTAAATGCAACTCCTGCTTTCATAAGGCTCAGGAAATCATCCTACCTGATTTCTGCCTGACTCCATTTCATGATCTGGAGCACAGATGGCACAAGCTGGATGTAAGGAGGGCACTCCGCAGATATATCAAAAGAATGTCATATCCCAGAACTGAAGCCCTGTTTGTCTCATTTCAACCATCTTCCATGGGTACCAAAGTCTCATTATCGACCATAGGCTGTTGGATCAGGGCTTGCATAGCCAAGCCTATGAGACTCAGGCTCTTCCCGTACCCAGATAAGTAACCGCCCATTCAACAAGAAGTGCAGTTACCACCGCTGCCTGGGCAATGCATGCCTCACTTGAGGACATCTGCAGGGTGGCGACATGGTCCTCCCTGTCTCCTTTCATAAGACACTACAAACTGGACATATATGCCTCAGTAGAGGTGGCCTTCAGCAGAAGAGTGCTACAATGAGTACATACAGACGGGGTTCACAGGACCAGACTTCTTCCCACCCATAGGGACTGCCAGCTTTGGTATGTCCCATATGTGTGGATTCTCCCATAGGCATGCTGGAGAATAGGTGTTAGCTTACCTGAATGCAGTTTCTCAGCATGCCTTTGGGAGAATCTGCTCCCATCCTGGCAACCATATGGTCCAGCGTCCAGGTGGGAAGTAGAGCCAATGCCACAAAGAATATCATCAGGTGGCTGCGCCTTTATCATGACTGGGGACTTCCTGGCCCAATAGGAAGAGGCATGGCAAAGATTGATGACTCAGTCTCTGGGCAGAAAGGCAGATTCAACCCATATGTTTGAATTCTCTCAAGGCATGCTGAGAAACCGTGTTCAGGTAAGCCAACGCCTATTTTGTTCTAACAGAGTCTGAACCACATGGGGTGTGAAAACATGGAGAGGGGCTTCAAAAATAATTTTCTGCGATTCTGCGATTAGGACAGCTGTAGCTACAATTGCTTTTAAGCACGCAGGCCATCCTTTAACAAGTAGGCCACTGGGACCCGTTCTGGACCCACTTTTTGTAGCAAGACTTCCATAGAATAGCCTTTTTGTTCTGTGAGGTACAAATCAAATCCTTGGGATTGATCTGGTAAAGTGAAGCAAGCTGCTCTCACTAGACTTTCCTTTAAGGTCTTCCAGGCTTGGGTATGTTTCTCTGTTCACTCCCAAGCCATATCCTTTTGGGTCAATTGGTACAGTGGTTTGGCTATTACAAAATAGAGGGGGATCCAAAATCTGGCATATCCTGTAATACCCAAGAAGGACCTAAATTATTTCACATTGGCTGGCATTGGCAAGGCCATCAGTGCTTGGAATCTACTTTCATGTAAGCATCGAGTTCCTTTGTCCAGCACATAACCTAAATAGTTTACAGTTTGCTTATTCCATTGGATTTTCTTTTGGAACACTATGTATCCCTTTTTAGCCAGATAATTCAGTAACTCAATTGATTTTTCTTCCAGCTATTGTTCATTTTTGGCTGCCAATATCAAATCATCTACATATCGTAAAAACATTGTGGATGAGGCATCAAACTCTTTTAAATCCACAGAAAAGGCAGCAGCAAAGGCTGTAGGGCTGTTTTTATATGCCTGGGGTAATCTAGTCCATGTCAGTTGGCAGCAGTGTCTGTTATCTGGATCAGACCATTAAAAGGCAAAGTAATCTTGGCACTCTACAGCCAAGGGGATACAGAAAAAAAACATCTTTTAGGTCTATTACGGTATACCACACACAGCAGTGTGATAGGGTGGTCAAAAGGGATTGGCCACGACAGGATGTAATGTCCGAATCCTGTAATTGGTCTCCCTCAAATCCTGGACTGCCCTCCAGATTCCATATGGTTTTGGGACTGGGACTGGAAAAATTGAGGTAGACCATGGAGACTGAGTCTCTCTAAGAATGCCAAAATTCAAAAAGGTTTGTGTTAGATAGTGAATAAAATGATGTAGGGACCAATCATTTCCCTTAGGCAAAGTGGGAAAAACAAGTGCAAGTCAGTGTCTGAAGCTGCAAACAACTCCTTTTAAAAGGAGCTGCCACAGCGCAGTTTCTCCCTTGCATTCTCCAGAGCTGAATAAAGAATTTAAAAGTACTTTGGTGTCCTGTATCTTCACTCACTATACAACACTGATGATGAAGGTGGGATACTAAAGAACACCAGGACTGAACAAAGGCATCCACATGGCATCGTCGGCCATCAAACTCAACCAGCCAAACTCCCAGCAGCAATCCCCCCCCCCCAGCTCCCTTCAACCCAGCGGGAGAAGACTGGGATTCCAATATAGATCACTTCCACATGTTCTTGGGAGCAAACGACCTCCTGAGCCTCTCGGAACAGAGGAAGAGGGCACTCATCCTCACCCATTGTGGACCCACTGTATTCAAAATGGCAAAGGGCCCTCTCTTTACCAACCAAGCTGAAAACCATTGCCTGGCCAGCACTAGAGAGTCTGCTCCGGGTGCATTACACTCCACAAGCCTCTTCACTCATGAAACAGCACAAATTCTATCGGTGAGACCAGAAGGAGGGTGAGACCATCAGCAAATTTGTAGCCAGCTTGAGAGAAATTGGCACCGTGTGTAAATTCCTCAACATCGATAAGGCAATGAGGGACTGGCTAGTGCTGGGACTAACAGATCTAATATTACAGAACCAGCTATTAGCAAAGCCCAGAATCACATTCCAGGAAGCCATGGAGGAAGCAACTGTAACAGAAGCATTCCAACAGTCAGAAGTAGCAATGAAAAAGATGAACAAAACAAGCCAATTGAAAGAAGCCGCTGCTGTACATTATGAGGACGTAGAAACCGAGTCAGAATATGAAGAAGAGGACGACCTGCACCAACTTTGCACAGAATGGAAGGTAAGAAACCCAGACAAAGGCAGAAAGGGTTTCTGATGCTCTGGGTGCAATACAAACCACCCCAGGGCAGAATGCAGGTTCCAGGATGCTATATGCCAGCGATGTGAGCGGAAGGGGCACATTGCAAGGGTCTGCAGGGCATCCCAGCCAGTTTCCCACTGACAAAGGCCATCAAGCCACCCACAGTGTCTCAGAAACCCCCAGGCAGGTAGCCGAAGAACACCTTTCTGAAGGAACCAAAGGGGCGAGGACCCAGCCACCAATAGAGGGGAAACCCATCAAACCATTATAGTCCCCAGCGCATGCAAAACAAAGAAGATGACTGTAACTGTATGCATTGAAGGAAAGCTATGCAATATGGAAGTCAGCTCCAGGTCATACCTATCCAGAGGTGGTATTCAGCCGGTTCACACCGGTTCTGGTGACCCAGTAGCAAGAATTTGGCATGGGTCGCAGAACCGGTTGCGACATCTGGCTGGCCATGCCCCCAACTGGTTCCTGGTCACCAAACGGTCACCGCTTGCTTGCTTGCCCTGCCCGCCCTTTCAGCGCTTGCTTGCCCTGCCCACATACACTCAGCCCGCCCATCCCAAACCCACCCTATAAAAACATGTCACCACATGGCCTTATCTGCGGCTGCCTGTTTAAGCTGATTTGAGACTGATCTACTCTTCCCCAACAGATCTCCTAGAGGACCTGCCTACAGGACCAGGTAAGCACTGACTCGCTAGCCCCCAGCCCCAGCCCTGGGCTGAATCCCTGGCATTCCTTCCCGCCACCCGGCCTCGCCCCAGCTTTCAACAGCCTCCACCAGCCGCGGCCTCAATCCACAGCCTGGTGTAGCTCCCCAAGCCACACAGGTCCCTTGTGGGCTGGCCACTAGGCTTGCAGCCACCCACCCCTGCTGCTGGGCTTCCAAAAGCCCCCAGCGCTTCTTGCCACCCAACCTCACCCTGGGCTTCCGGGTCCTTCCGCAGGCCATGGCCTCCAGCCTGGGGCCTCGTGTAGCCAGCCAAGCTGCCGCGATGGCTTGCGCCATGCTGCTGAGCCCCCAGCCACACTTCCCCATCACTTGGCTTCTTCAGGGCCTTTCTGGAGCCTCCCGCGGCCATGGCATAAAGCCCGGGCCTTGCGCAGCCAGCCAAGCCACGATGCTCATTTGCGCCGTGCTGCCAAAGTCCCCCCCACACTTCCCCATCGCCTGGCTTCATCTGGGCCTTTCTGGAGCTTCCCGTGGCCGTGCCATAAAGCCTGGGCCTTGTGCAGCTGGCCAAGCCGCGATGATCACTCATGGGGCTGCTGCTGCCTGTTTTGGCTGCCCCCCCACCCAAGGACTTCTAAAAACCCTTGGAGGTCCTTGCTGGCCAGGCTAGAGCCCATAGGCCCAGTCTTGTTAAAAGAACCCACTTCCCTCCCACCTCCAGCCTCCAGCAAGCACCTACCTCCTTCAGACACCTTCTCCTGATTCCTGAACTGCTGCTGTAAACTTTTCTTCAGCCTTGGTGAGCAACTGATTCTGCCTGCCTGCTTTCTTCAATTGGGTAAGTAAGTGGCTTTTTTCCCCTTATTTAAATCAGGGCACAGGTCTTGAAGCTTGGCAAGTTTTAAGACTTGTGGACTTCAACTCCCAGAATTCCTGAGCTACCATGACTGGAGGAGAGCTTCTGGGAGTTGAAGTCCACAAGTCTTAAAGCTGTCAAGTTTGAAGACCCCTGATTTTAAAAAAAACAGTAAGTGTGTTAATTTTTTTCCTAAAAAATAGTCATATAAAATTTGGGAAATTTTAGCTGCTTTTCTATTTTTAGAAAGCAGCTGCTTTGTGAGGTTGTCATTGTGTGTGCATGGAAGTTCTTTTAAATTGTGTGAAATGTTATGTGCCTATAAATTAAAGCTATATTTTTAGATTTTTTCTGCTTTGTGAGTGTGTGTGTGTGTGTGTGTGTGTGGTTTTCAGTTGTGTAGGGAGTGTGTTTTCAGTTGTATAGTTTTGTGGGTCTGCTGCCAATCCAGTCATGTTACATGTCCTAGCATTTTTTGATGTTGATGCTTGCAGCATGCAGGCCAGGTGACATTTTACCCGGAGTCCAGCTGCTTTTATGGTTTCTGAGAAAATTAGTAACTTGTTTTGGGGTACAACATTTCACCCTTATTAAAGCTGGTTTTAACATGTTGAGATTTCTGGAGCTGAGCCTGCTTGATGGGTTTCAAGTGCTCATGATTGCCCTGCTTTTGTTCTTGCCTGGGTCTTTTATCTTTCGTATCATGGTGGTTAATTCTGCCAGTTATCAGGAAAAGGAGACCTCCAGGTGAGTTATCGTAATAATGGCTGTACTTTAGTGGTGTTTTTTTTGTCTTGCTTGTTTGCCTGGGGTTTTTTTTAAAGGCAGAAGGGCTGAGATTTCTGGTGTGAGGGTTTGGGTCCTTGGGGAAACAATCCAGGGTTTTTATTGCAGTGGCTTTGTCTGGGGATTAAGTAAAAAACTGGTTTTTATCTGCAGTATTTTTTGGGTGGGGTGTATGCTTTCAAAGTTATCTACTCGTTAACAGTGATCAAATACTAATATTTGCATATCCTTTTTACTGAACTTATATAACCTTATATAATTATATAATTGGTGTTTTATATTTTTACATTTCTAACTTCTGTTTCTGTTAGTTAGCCATTGATAAGAGAAATCCCAAGTTAAAAAGTATTCTAAGCCTTCTCCTTGATTGTAAATTTGTAATTGTTAATTTATTCATTTCTGCACATTCTAATATTTTAATTCATTTTAATATCTTTGTTTTTCCATTGTTGTGCAAACACAATTCTAGCAGCAGCTGTTGTATGTGTAAAATTAAATGAATCCAACAAAATATTTCTGGTTTAAATCCAGAATGCCCTCTGTTGGGATTTGAATTTGAGCTTGTATTCTGATTGGTTGTCAGACTCCCATGGGGCCATGCTGAGGCAACTCTGTAGGCTGTCCTGAGTCCCAGTCTTGGTTGAGCCTTGCTGGATGATGATGTAATGAAAGGGATTTGGGCAATTCCTAATTTAACTCTACCTGGAGTAGATTTTTCTTATGTAAAATAGACTGGCCTAGGCCAGAGTAATGGCCCATTAGCAAAGGATGTGAGGGATGAGTTTCTGCCTCTCTTGAGTTTTTACTTTTCTTTTTAGTGCAAAAATTCTGCCTTTTTAATGTATCCTAAAATATTTCATTTTCCTAGGAGAGGGGTGGGTTTTAATTTCCAACAATGGAAAACTGTATCTTTCTTGTTTGTTGGACCCCATGCTGATAAGATTGTACATTGTTGCTGGGTGAAAAAAGAGATCCCTCCCAGTCACATGGCCACCAGGCCATGCCCAGCCAGTCACATGACTGCCAAGCCATGCCCACCAACTAAGCCACACCCACACAGTCACATGACCCCCTAGGCCACACCCACAAAATAGGCCATGCCCACAGAACCAGTAGTAAAAAAAATTGAATTCCACCACTATACCTATCCATGGACTTTTGAGCAACTATCAAGAAACTAGTTCTGGGAATCCCAACCAAAAACTCAAGCCACAGAAACTGACACTAAAGGACTACCAGGGAAACCAAATTCTGGTGCTGGGAATTGGTTGTTTCGAGATAACCTTTAAAAATTTCAAAGGACAATTATCCCTGACCATAGTAGACCAGGACTAACCTAGCCTGTTGGGACTAGAATAGTTTGAACCCTTTGGACTAGCGGTGACTGGCATCAACAACATAGAAGACAGCAATTTTGAGGACAACCTCCTAAAGGACTTCAAGGACGTGTTCAATGGAAAGCTTGACAAGTATACAGGGACCCCTATATCTTTCAATATAGACCCCAAGATTGCCCCTGTCCTGATGAAGCCTAGAAAGGGTCCCATTTGCCCTTCAGCCCCAAATAGACAAGCAATTGGAAAAGCTAATTGCTCATGGGTTTTGGAACCGACTGATCATGCCAAGTGGGAAACCCCCATAGTAACCCCGGCAAAGCCAGATGGGTCAGTACGCATATGTGCTGATTATAAATGCACTCTGAGCAGAGCGTTGCAACAGAGTGCATATCCTGTGCCAGTTGTGCAGCATCTATTGCATTCCCTGGGGCAAGGAAAAATCTTTGCAAAGCTTGATCTGGCTCAAGCATACCAACAGTTGTCTATCGATGGTGCGACAGCAAAAGTTCAGTCACACAGGAGGGCATTCAAATGCCGATGGTTGCACTTTGGGGTAAGCATGGCCCTGGGGTTATTCCAGAGCCTAATAGAGCACCTCCTACAGGGTATCAAAGGGGTAGTGTCCTATTTTGATGATGTCCTTGTGTCACCAAGGGACAAAGAACAATTACATCAACGTTTACTAATAGTCTTGAGCCATTTTCAGGAAGTCGGTTTGAAAGTGAAGAAGGAAAAGTGCCAACTAGCTGTCGAAAAGGTTGAGTTTTGGGGATACCTAATTGATAGCTCTGGCATACACCCTACTGACAGTAAACTGAAGGTTATCTAGGAAGCCCCAACCCCCCAAAATAAAACAGAATTACAAGCATTCCTGGGGTTACTTAATTTCTACAACACTTTCTTGCCACAGAAGGCAACGATTGCTGAAGCCCTTTTTCAGCTACTAGGAAAAAAAGACAGAATGGAGATAGGGACAGAAAGAAGCAAGCGCATTTGGGGAAATAAAAAAACTTTTAACATCAGACAGTGTGCTTGTGCAATATAATGAAACATTACCCCTGGTATTAACATGTGATGCTTCACCTTTCAGCATAGGGGCTATCCTTAGCCATCGCATGCCAAGCAGAAGGGAAGCCCCTATTGCATTTTACTCTAAGACATTATCCAAAGCAGAACAGAACTATAGTCAGCTCAATAAGGAAGTGTTGGCTGCAGTCGCTGGAATCAAACAATTCCATGAATATGTATACAGAAGGAATTTTGAACAAATCACTGACCATAAGACACTCCTGGGAGTGGTCGCAGGGGACCAACCAACACTGAATATATTATCCCCAAGAATGATGACATGGACAGAATTCCTCACCGCTTACAAATACCAACTTATCTACACACAGGAAAAACCATCGACCATGCTGATGCACTCAGCAGATGCTCTTTACTGGAACCAGTGGAGAACCCTCTTGATTCCTCCACCGTCCACAGGAGAAAAAGAACATGGTGACACAAGGAACCAAGAACCTTCCCTTCCGACAAAGGAGTGGCCAGCCGGATGCAGTTTTACACCCTTTGCCCCAAAGGACTCCAGAAGCCTTTGTTGATAGCTGTCTTATGACATTGGGTCAAAAACTTAACACATTTCATTTTTGAATGATGAACTTCAAATTCATTATGCATTACAGAAATAAATAATAATAAACAATTGTAATTGTAGGATGCCAAGCAGAGACTCAAATTTCATATCACACTATAAATACAATTTAATACAATTAAATGAATCTTTGGAAATAAATTTGCCCAGCATGTCTTTTTCTTTTATATGTTTCCTGTTTGATATACAATAGAATGGATACTTTAAAATAAATCTTGGCTGCTGTTTGATCTTATACATGGGCATAGAATCAAATATGTGTGAGATGTGCCTCAAAGTGGCATAGAGATAGGACTTCTGGTGGTAAGGCAAGGATGAGCAGAGGTGCAGAAGCCCTCCCGTGGTTTCAGTTAACCTCTTTTTGTGGTTGGTGTGATCCTTTGAGGGTGCGTGAGTCCTGGAGAGATCTATGCCGGTGTGGGGGAGACTCGGGTTGCACTGTGGGTTAGGCAAACCCCCCTGCAGCAAAGAGGAGCCCTCCAGAACCCAACAAGCTAGAAACAGCTGCTCATCAATGGCGGTTCCGAAGTCCGGACTGCCACATGTAAAGAAGCGAGTGAGTGACAGTTTGTGGGATCATTGGTGAAGAGTTTGGTAGAGAACATTAGTGGCAGAGAGGGTGATTGGAATGCTATTGTAATTACAGTCACTACTCAGCATTTCTTACCTCCCCACTTCTGGTGCATTTGGAGTGTAAGCTCTTAAAACTTAGAGACAGAAAGCTAAAAACTTACTTTAAAACTCCTTTTTCCCCTTCTTTACTCTTTCCTGTATACACCTGCTCATTTTTCTTTACTCCCCCACCCTCCGGCGCTATGATGAATTATCTCTCCTCCTTCAATCTCTCTTTATAATGTTCATAAGTATGTATACCTGGGGAAAGGAAAATTGATTGTTGTAATTGATTGTTAAATAATTGAATTAACTGATCTAATTGATTTGTTAATAATAGCGATAGTTATACTTTGATTAGATATATAGGAAAAATAGTAAGAACATTTAAGTATTATTTAATTAATAACTATAAAGGATTTTATATATTAATATTACAATTCATTGTGCGATCACTCTAAATATTTAATTAATCCACTTGGGGACGAATGTAATACTGTTTGTGTTTAAGAATATTCAAAATAAGGGAGAGGGGAGGAGCTGGCATCGCGACGGTACGGTTTGCAATCGAGCTCTAAGATTGCAGCCGATATCTTCGCCCCTGGCCGGTCCGAACGGACCTAAACCGTCCCGTAGGGATGGTCATCGTGAGGGGTATACCCTGTGGATCCCAGGGACACCGCAAAGTCCCTGGTTGACCCAGGAGAAGTCCCTTTTGCACGCGGCGGAGAGGCAGCCCCAAAGCTGCTGAAGTCGGGGCAGCTCCGAAAAGGAAGAGGCTGAAAGAGAAAGTGTGTCGGCTGGGTGAGAAACTTTTTTTTTTATTAACATTTTGAGGCTTGAAAGGACACTCTGATTATAAGAAGAAACCTGTGAGATTTTTGACAAAACTGAATAAGCGGCGTTTTTTAAAGGGAGACATCAAAGCGAGGCTTGGCTATTTCTTTTCTTTATTTATTTATTTTTGCTACCAGACTTTATTGTTACTTAGTAGATAACCGGACTGAATGTTCATATATATATATATATATATATATATATATATATATATATGTGTGTGTGTGTGTGTGTGTGTGTGTGTGTGTGTGTGTGTGTG
>NW_020769370.1:5865792-5909449 GCF_900518735.1 Pseudonaja textilis
AGGGGGAAAGTGAGAATTAAGAAACTTTGTAACACTGCCAACTAGAGGCTTGAAAATATTTTACTTGAAGTGGAGAGAACTGTGAAAGACTTCTTCTCAAGGACATTTTAACTTGATAAGATAGAGGGAAGAGCGTGGCAGAATATTATTACAGGTGCTCTTCTGGACTTCTATCAACAATTTAATATTTGAGGTTTGGCTTTGAAGCTTGTGGAGAAGAGAAGAGAGTCATAACAAGAGCCTTGGACAATTAAACAAAGTGCAGTGTGTTGTTTCTTTTTTTTTTAATCGTTTTTTTAGTTCTGCTACCCCTCCTTAGCAGCATTACTGTAAACTGTTATTTTAGCAATATTTTTATTCTTACCTTTTATTTTAAAGGGGAAGCCTTAGAATCTCTCATTTTTATTTTTATTTTTATTTTTTTCCCTTTTCCATTGGGATTTTTGCTTTTTCCATCTATGCTCTTGGATTATTTTGGTTCCCTTTTTTAAAAAATTGAGATTTTCTAACTGGATTAAGGTGTGAAGAACCTGAAGAAATCTTTCTTTTGCTTTGTTCTTTATTATTATTATTATTATTATTGGGTTTTCTCCTTTTTATTTTTATTCTTTATTGTGGATTATTTCATAATTGGATTAGGGTCTGGAAGAACCTGAAGAATCTTTTTTTTTTCCTTTACTGTTGGGCTTTTTACCATTGGGCGTTTCCATTTTGGATTATAATTGGCTACCTTACTAATTGGATTAAAATTTGAAAGAATTTGAAGACCTTGAATCATTTAAAATGAGTAGGAAACTTATACCTCCGGGTGCCTCTACATCTACTTCTGCCTCTCCACCACCTGGAGGACAATGTTTAATTCAGGCAATGTTAAAGCAAGACAAAGAACAAGAAAAAGTAACTTTACAGATGATTATGCAAGGAATCCAAGATCTTAAGATAAAAACAGACATCATTGAACAAAGAACAGGGAAGACTGATGAAAAAGTGGAAAATATTCAACAAATGATGGTGAAGTATGACGAGAGACTCCAAAAAATTGAAGAAGAAGGTAAACGAAGAGAGGAGAAGATTGGAAATATTGATAGCAGACTAACAGTGGTTGAACAAGATAAAAGTGGGATGCTGAAGTAGGAGATGGAGAGGTCAGAATTCTATCTCAGATTTCAAAACATAGAGGAAGAAAAAGGACAAGATTTGGCTGCGATAATGATAGAAATTCTGGCTGATGCTTTGGAAATAACAGAGGAAAAGATGATGGATGGAGTAGATGAGATATACCGAGTTTTTACAAGATATGCGATGAGAAATAATTTACCCAGAGAAGTTCACATCAGATTTACTAAAAAATCCATCAAAATACAAATTTTACAAGTGGCACGAGAGAAGACGTTGAAATATAAAGGCAAAGAAATCCTGGTTTTAAAACAAATACCCAGAAGAGTGAGAGAGATGAGAAGAGAATATCGTTTTTTGACCAAAGTGCTATTGAAAAAGGAGGTGAATTACAGATGGCTGATCCCAGAAGGACTGATGTTTACATGGCAAGAACAGAGACACAGAATTGATTCAATTGAGAAAGCAGAACTTTTTTACGCAGAATTTTTCGGAAGAAGAGAGGAAGAGGCAGAAAAAGAGGTCTCATTAATTGAATTCCAAGAGGAACAAATGGAGATTGAAAAAGAAGAAGGCGCAGTAGGTGGACAGGTGGATATCAAAGACCAACGTGAACCAAGATCTACAAGAGCTGCCAAACCTAAATATAAAATATTATCATGGAAGAGAAAAAACTGATTACAATGAATATAAATGGAGTTAACTCAGCTGCTAAGAGAAGGAAGATTTTTCATAAATTAGGGAAATTAAAGTTTGACATAATTTGTTTACAAGAAGTACACATTAAAAAACAACATGAACAATAGTTAGTACAGCCAAAATTAGGGAAAATATTTACTTCTTTGACTCAATGTAAGAAAAGAGGAGTGGTTTTATACATTAAAGAGGCCACCCCAGCAAAATTTACACTGATGAAGATGGAAGAGTATTAATGGTGGAAATAATGGACAATAATATAAAAATACTCTTGATTGCAATCTATGCTCCGAATGATAAACAAGAAGAATTCTATAAAAAACTACATATGAAAATGACTGGACTGGACTATGCTAATATAATTATGATGGGAGATTTTAATGGAATTGTGGATAATAAACGGGACTATATAGCAACAACAGCAAAGCAAAATAGAAAGATCCTTCCTAAATCCTTTTTTAAAATGACAGACGAATTAACTCTAAAAGATATATGGAGAGAAAGAAATGCTAAAACCAAACAATATACTTTCTATTCAAATAGACATTTATCATGGTCCAGATTAGATATGATTTGGATCTCAACAGAATTAATATCTAGTGTTCAAGAAACAAATATTGAAACAAGTACTTGGGCAGACCATAACCCAATGACAATTAAATGGAAGGGACAAAAAAAAAGATCGAGATGGACGTTAAATAATACTATTTTAAAGGAGAAAGATTTTATACAATGGATTGAGAAAGAACTGGCTTTTTTCTTTAAAGAAAATAAAAAAGAAGATACTTCAATGCAGAATGTTTGGGATACAATGAAGGCATATGCTAGAGGCTTGATAATATACTACATAAGAAAAAAGAATATTAGGAAAAGGCAAGCCACTAAAACCTTGGAAGATGAGTATAAAAGACTTGAAAATGCCACAGAAAAAAGATATTAAATTGAAATTGGACATAACTAAAAATAAAATGGGTTTAATAGAGAAAGAAGAACTGCCACAGAAAATTAGAAATGCTAAACAGAATTATTTTGAAGATGCAAATAAACCAGGTAGATGACTAGCATATAAATTGAGAAAGGAGAAAGAGTCAAGGAAAATATCGCAGTTAATAGATGACCAAGGCCAAGTTTGTTATGGTAATAAGGAGAAAAAGGAAATTATTTGAGATTTCTATGGACAACTATATAAGAAAGAGAATATTGATGAGGAAAAAGTCAAACAGTACTTACAGAATGCTAACTACCTAAGATATCCAAAGAGACTGAAGAAATGTTAGAAAGTAATATAACAATGATGGAATTAAGTGAAGCACTTAAGAAACAAAATAATGGGAATGCACCAGGTCCGGATGGGCTCCCGGCAGAATTCTACAAAATATTACAAGAATCATTGAGCACTCCATTGCTAGAAGTCATGAATGAAGCTATGTCAAAGAAGATGATACCTAAAACATGGTCAGAGGCTTATATTACACTTATCCCAAAAGAAGAGGCTGATCCACTGCAAATTAAGAACTATAGACCGATTTCTTTATTAAATGCAGACTATAAAATCTTTGCTTCAATTTTAGCAGAAAGACTTAAAAAATATCTGAATAATTTTATTCATCCAGATCAAAATGGATTTCTGCCAAAGAGACAAATTAAAGACAATATGAGAGTAATTCTGGATACTTTGGAATACTATGAGGCACATCCTGAAAAACAAATGGCTTTGATATTCCTAGATGCCCAAAAGGCATTTGACAATGTGAACTGGAGATTTATGTTACTTCTATTGGAACAGATGGGTTTTGCCAGAAGATTTATCCAAGCAATAGAAGCTATTTATCATGAGCAAACAGCAAAGGTAATGATGGAGGGAGAACTTACAGACTCTATTAATATAAGAAAAGGCACAAGACAAAGAATATTCAAAATAAGGTTAGATAATACATATATTTATTTATAATATTTAAATATAGTTGGATTCGGGTATAATATTTATATATTTTTTCTATTATGTGGAAATTATGTATAGAGGCTGAGCATTGAAGCCTTACAAAATTATATATGTGATTTAGAAATTGGATTTAAAATAATACGGTGATAATATTTTTATCTACAAGAACCTATACTCCAGTAAATTGGCAAAGAGTACAGATATCCAGCAGATAGATACATTAAGTAATTAGATACCGGTCAATCCTAATATAGAGATTCTATTACTGAATGTTAATTTGGGATAATATAATGAATACAGTATATTACAACAACAGAAACAAATCTTAAAAGAAATGACTTCCACAACAACTACAACTCTGAAAACTAAATCACCCCGACGTTAACAACCACTTCGGCAACAGCTTCGCCCATGGCACAAAAAACAATTGAAGAAACATTACCAGTGGAGAAACAAGCTAACACCTCAAATGCAAATATCCAATTGATTCGGCTTACTTTACAGGAATCAATGATGAAGCTGCAAGAAACAATGATGAAGAATCATAATGAGATGAGAGCAGATATAAATGAATTAAAAGAGGAGATGGGGAAACCAAAAGCAGAAATGAAAGCGGATATCTCCAAAGTAGAGGACAAAGTTGGATTATTACAGCAGGCTGTGGAGAAAAATGAAGCAACAATAAAAGAAGTAGAGAAAAGGACTGAACGAACTGAAAGGAAAGTAGAAAGGGTAGATGAAGAATTAAAGAATGTGAGTAAAGAAATGGAGGACTCACTGATCTACCTAGAGATGGATAAGGCTGCTACATACTTGAGATTCGAGAATATAGTGGAATCAAAAGAAGACTTGGAACAACTAATGGCAGGAATATTGGCGGGACTATTGGAAAAGGATAAAGATGACATCTTGAGGGAGTTTGATGAAGTTTACAGGGTTAGCACTAATTATGCAAGACGCCACAAATGCCCAAGAGAAGTCCATATATGATTTGCAAGAAGGAGTGTCTGGGACATCATATATAGGATATCAAGAGATGAATCAATCGCGTATAAAGGCAAAGAAGTCTTGGTTCTCAAACAAATATCAAGAAGAGTAAGAGAACAAAGATGAGATTATAAATTTTTAGTGGCTTATCTAAATCAGAAAAGAATTGTATTTAAATGGCTAATCCCAGAGAGGATGTTAGTTTTGTGGGACGAGAGGAAAATCAAAATAGACTCCATGGAAAAGGCCCAGGAATTTTATGAATGGTTGGTAGGCCTGGAAGATCAGAGCAGTAAGGAGAAACTGGAAATGAACTCCCAGGAAGATTAAGGCTATCATAAGAACAGAGACGGAACTTTAGGAAATCAAGAAAATACTCAATTACAACAGGAGAGAGAAGAAAGTAGGACACATCTTCAGGCATAAGGAGAGACCAGAGCAGTCACAAGACAAAGAGCGAAACAGAACTAATTAAATGGAAGAAGAAAAGAAACTACTATCAATTAATATAAATGGTTTAAACTCGATGATAAAAAGGAAAAGGATAATAGCCAAATTAATCAAACGAAATGGTGATATAGTATGTCTACAAGAAACTCATATAAAGAAATCAGATGAAAAATACTTAGAATGCCCGAAATTAGGGAAACTATTCACTGCACCAGCAGATGCGGGGGAAAAGAAAGGGATTGCAGTATATGTTAAAGAGGATTTGATATTAAGATTTAATATGATCGGATTCTGAGGGAAGAACTCTGGTTTTGCAGATCTGGATTAATGCCATCCCAATTCTCTTATCCCAAATCTACACCCCAAATGGAGATCAAAAAGTGTTTTTAAAGCATTTTTATGGAAAAATAATAGGATTGGAAAAAAGAAATACTTGTATTATAGGGGACTTTAATTCTGTTGCTGATTATCAAAACGACCACAGTAATGGGGGAAGGAACAAAGGAGAAAAAAGAGAGCTTCCCAAAATATGCATGGGAATGATGAAGGAGTTAAATTTGATTGATATATGGAGAAGATTAAATCCTGAAAAAAAACAATTTACATTCTATTCAAATCCTCATCAAATATGGACACGAATTGATATGGCATGGATGAATGGGGAAATAGCAAATGAGATAAAAGGGATTGAAATTTTACCCAATGAATGGGGAGATCACAATCCAATTCAGATAATATGGAAGGGTAGAGAAAAACCCAAGAAAAGATGGACGTTAAATACTCAGTTAATAAGAGAAAAAGAATATACAAACAAACACAAGGAGGAATTGAACTATTTTTTAAAGGAAAATAATAATGGAGCAACTATGAAACAAAACATTTGGGATGCAATGAAGGCAGTAGTAAGAGGTATAACAATCTCTTATAACGGGAAGACTTCTGGTTTGCAGGGCTTCAGCGGCAGGCAGGAATCTGCAATCGGGTGTGGTTTCTGCCTGGGCTTGCCGCTGGAGCATCCCGAACCAGTTTGGCTTCGGGGCTAAGCCACCCCATAGAGGTGGCAAAGAGGGGGGAGCTCCCAGCAGGGTCGAGGAAAGCCACATCTTTCCTCCCCAGCTGGCTAAACTCCCTTTCCCGAAGGCGAACGAGCGGCGGTCAGAAATGGCCACCTCAAAGAAGCACTCATCGGAAAAGAAAGTGCAGGAGGAAGTTAAGAAGTGAAAGTTTTGGCTGACCGTGATAAGAAGCAACAACCAAGGTATCCTGGAATTTAAATTTAAAAAAAAGATACATCACTCCCAAAGAAGATTCAGAAGCAGAGAATGAAAGTGAAAAGGGAAAGTTTTTTTTTCTTTCACTCTCCTTCCTTACGTTGACAGCGAACAGAGATGAATGAGAAATTGGAAAAACCCGCTTTGGCATCAAGAGGTAATTAAACTGGATAATTAAATATAAAGGGGACAATAAGGATTTCTGAATATTAAAACAAAACCCTTTTTTGCTGTAAGTGGGAAGGGAGAGGAAAAGAATAAGAGTAGGATTTGGAAGGAGGAGACTGCCTGGAATTTAAAAGAATCTGATTCAATTCTTCTAAAAAGACTTCTAAAAGATACATCTTAACTGGAACTTTGTAACTAAATAGTAACCCCAGGAAGAGAAAGTGAAAAAAGAAGTGTTAAAAGAAACAGCTTGTGTGTATTTGGATTGCTTGGGGACTTTGGGACTTTGGGAAATTATATTTGAATGACTAAAAACACTTGGGTGGTTGTTTGAAAAAAATTTTTTACAATGGCATCACTTGTGGATGAACTGAAAATGGAATTTAAAAAATATAAAGAAGAGGAACAAGAAGGGAAGGGCTCTCTTGGCTCAGTTTTTCAATTCTTAGAAATGGCGATTTGTACCTATGAGAAGCTACAAGAAAAGACTGCGCAACAAGAAGATTGGGACAAAGAAGCCATCTTTGACGAACAAGTAACTTTACTTAGGGAAGAAGGGGGAAAGTGGGGAAAGAGAATGGAGACTTTAAGACCCCAAAAAACAACCAAAAAAGGGAAAAATAAGGTGAAAAGTGGATATAATGTTAGAAAGCAACAGAAAAGGGGAATACAGAAGAGAGAAATGGAGGTGGAGAGACAAGGGGGTAAAAAGGGCAGAGAGAAGAAGCAAGGGAGGAAGGAAGGGAAGAGAAGCTACAAAGGTGTGGAGCAAGAGACAGGACTTATTTAGAGATAATGGGTAAAAATTTAACTGAAAAAGTGATTCTGCAAAGGTACATAAGATTGTATTGTTATATTTGTATTAGAAATAATGTTAGAAAATTGGAAACAACATATGATTAAAAAGTGGGATAAAATACTTAGTGTAATTCAGTGAAACTTTTGTGAACAAAATAAATGAAATAAAATAAATTGAACTAGGAAGGAATGGGAACATTTTAATGATATAATGTTTTAAAATATGACTGAAGTGGGAGGGAAGTAACTATGGAAAGTTTATAAGTGTTTCCATAGAAGTATGATACTTATTTGAAAAGTAATGTGTAAAATGTTTAAGATTTAAATGAATACTAATATTAACAATAGATTTGAATTGGTATGGATTGTTGTTTTAATTATATATTTCTAATTTTTTCTCTTTTTAAAATATAGTGTGTAACTTTAGGGAGAAGGCGGAGCCACGTTGCTGCGATACAGCTGCAATCTTGGGGCTCTGAGATTGCAGCTGATATCTTCGCCCCTGGTCGGTCCTAATGGACCTAAATCGTCCCGTAGAGACGGTGATAGTAAGGGGCGCATTCTGTTGATCCCAGGGACATCGCAAAGTCCCTGGCTGATCCAGAAGAAGCCCTTTTACCATCGGCGGAGAGGCAGCCCCTTTGGCTGCTGAAGCTGTGACAGCTCTGGAAGAAAGAGGCTGAAAGAGAACGTGCATCGGCTGGTGAGATTTTTTTTTTCTCGGGGACTCAAGGACACTCTAAAATGAGAAGAATCCTGTAAGACTTTGGACAAAAATAGATGGAACTGATTTAGCGGTGATTTCTTAGAGAGAATGTCAAATTGAGGCTTGGCTTTTTACTTTTACTTTTGCTTTCATTGAACTTCCATTGTGATCTAGTAACTGTAACTAGACTGGTTTTTCCTTTTATATTCATCTAATTTTTCTTTCTTTTTTCCCCCTTTTGACTGTTAATAGTTTTTTTTTTTTAGAATAGAGGCTCCCTTTAGTAATTTTTTTTTAAATATATATATATACATGTATATTTCCCTCTTTTTACTAGGCTTTTTTGGGAAAGAAGGGGGAGTGGATTAAAGAAACTTTGTAACACTGCCAACTAGAGGCTTGAAGATACTTTATTGAAAGTTGAAAGAGCTGTGAAGGAATCCTTTCTCAAGGACACTGGAACTTGATTAGATAGAGGGAAGAACACCGGAGAATGTTTTAACAGGTGTTCTTTGGATCTTCTATTATTGAGTACTTGAAGTTTGGCTTTGGAATTTGTGGAGAAGCCATAATAAGAGCCTTGGATAACTAAATAAGATGCAGTGTGCTTTCTTTCTTATCTTTCTTTAGCTGTTTCATCCCTCCTCCCCAACCCCACAGTATTTTGTAATATTTGTATATCTATTTTCTTTTTCTTTTGTTTGACTTTATTTTTAATTTTTAAGCGTACTTTTTTTTTTAAAGGGAAAGCCTCAGAATAGTTTTTCTTTTTCTTTTTGCTTATTGGGATTTTTGCCTTTTCTATTTTCTATTTTCATTTTTTATTTATTTTTATGGTTATTTTTTTTTATTTTTTGAGACTCTACAATTGGACTAGGGTGTGAAGAACCTGAAGAATTCTTTCTTTTTCCTTTTCTTTTTTTTGATTGTTGCTTTTTAATATTATTGGGTCTTACTCTCTTTTTCTTTTTTACTATTCTTAATTTTTATTTTTGAATCATAATTGGCCATCTTACAATAGGATTAAGGTTTAGAAGAACCTGAAGAATCTCCTTTTTTTTTCTTTTTAATCTTCTTTTTCTCCTTCTCTTTTTAATCCTGGACTCTTTATTTTTTATTGGCTTTTTTTTTAATGTTTTTCTTCTTCCCAATTGGATTATAATTGGCTACCCTACTGATTGGATTAAAGGAGCTTAAAGATCTTGAGTTATTCAAATGAGTAAGAAAACTTTACCTTCTGGCAGTTCAACTTCTGCTCCTGCTTCTCCATCAACTGGAGGACGACTATCAATAATGGTGAAGCAAGATAAAGTACAAATGGATCTAGCGATGATTATACAAGGAATACAAGAACTCAAAACAAGCATTGACCAAAGAACAGAGAGTATTGAACAAAGAATTGCAAAGACTGATGAAAAAATTGAAAACTTTCAACAGATGATGGCAAAACAGGAGGAGAGACTCCAAAAAATTGAGGAGAAAGATAAACAAACAGATGAGACAATTGGAAATATTATTAGCAAATTAACAACGGTGCAACAAGATGTAACTGGGATGTTGAAGTGGGAGATGGATAGGTCAGAATTTTATCTCAGATTTCAAAATATTGAGGAAGAAAAAGGACAGGATTTGGCGGCTGTAATGATAGAAATTCTGGCTGGAGCTTTGGAGATAACAGAGGAAAAGATGATGGACGGAGTAGATGAGATATATCGTGTTTTCACAAGATATGCAATGAGGAATAAGCTACCAAGGGAGATCCATGTCAGATTTACTAAAAAGTCTATTAAAACACAAATATTACAAGTCGCAAGAGATAAGGGGCTGAAATATAAAGGTAAAGAGATTATGGTTTTAAAACAAGTCCACAGAAGAGTGAGAGAGATGAGAAGAGAATATCGATTCTTGACCAAAAAATTATTGGAAAAAGATGTGAATTATAGATGGTTGATCCCAGAAGGATTAATGTTTATATGGCAAGAACAGAGACACAGAATCGACTCAATTGAGAAAGCAGAAATATTCCACAACGAATTTTTTGGAAGAAGAGAAATAGAGACAGAAAAAGAGACCTTTGCAATTGAGCCTCAAGAAGACCATATGAGACCGGGGAAAGAAGAAGGTGCGGTAGGTGGACAAATGGAGACCAAAGAACAACGTGAAGTAAGATCCACAAGAACTGTTAGACCTAAATATAAAACATAACCATGGAGGAAAAAAAATTGATTTCTATGAATATAAATGGATTGAACTCTGCTATTAAAAGAAGAAAAATCTTTCATAAATTAGAGAAGTTAAAATTTGATATAATTTGCTTACAAGAAGTACATATTAAAAAACAACATCAACGATTATTGGTAAGACCAAAACTGGGGAAAATTTTTACTTCCTTGACTAACTGTAAGAAAAGAGGAGTGGTCCTGTATATTAAAGAAACTATTGTAGCAAAATTGGTTTATACTGATGAAGATGGAAGAGTATTAATGGTTGAAATAGTGGATAACAATATAAAAATATTACTTGTTGCAATTTATGCTCCGAACGATAAACAAGAAGAATTTTATAAAAAGTTACATATGAAATTAATTGGACTGGACCATGTCAATATAATTATGATGGGAGATCTTAATGGAATTGTAGATAATAAATTGGACTATACAGCGACAGCATTAAAACAAAATAGAAAGACTCTCCCTAAATCCTTTTTAAAAATGGTAGATGAATTAAATTTAAAAGATATATGGAGAGAAAGAAATGGTAAAACGCAGCAATATACTTTTTATTCAAATAGACATTTATCATGGTCCAGAATAGATATGATTTGGACCTCATCAGAACTAATATCTAACATTCAAGAAATAAATATAGAAACGGGTATATGGGTAGACCATAACCCTATGACAATTAAATGGAAAGGACAAAGAAGAAGATCTAGATGGACATTAAATAACGCTATCTTAAAGGAAAAAGACTTTACACAATGGATGGACAAAGAATTGGCCTTCTTTTTCATTGAAAATAAAAAAGAAGATACTTCAATGCAGAATGTTTGGGATACAATGAAGGCATATGCGAGAGGATTAATAATGGACTATACAAAGAAAAAGAATATTAGGAAGAGGCAAACTATTAAAGCTTTAGAAGATGACTATAAAAAACTGGAAAAAGAATTGCAGAATATGCCACAGAAAAAAGGTATTAAATTCAAAATGGATATAATTAAACACAAGATGGGTCAGGCGGAGAAAGAGGAGTTGGCACAAAAATTAGAAGTGCTAAACAGAACTATTTTGAAGATGCAAATAAACCAGGTAGATGGCTAGCATATAAATTGAGAAAGGAGAAAGAATCTAGGACAATAGTACAGTTAATAGATGATCAAGGTCAAATGTGTTATGGTAATAAGGAGAAAAAGATAATTATCCAAGACTTTTATGGACAATTATATAAACAGGAGGATTTTGATGAGGAAAGAATTAAGCTTTATCTACAAAATGCTAACCTACCCAAGATATCTGAAGAGACTGAAAAAATGTTAGAAAGTACCATAACAATGATGGAACTAACGGAAGCATTTAATAGGCAGAATAATGGAAAAGCACCAGGCCCAGATGGGCTCCCGGCAGAATTTTATAAAACATTACAGGAATCGTTGAGCACTCCATTGTTAGAAGTTATGAATGAAGCCATGTTAAATAAGAAAATACCTAAAACATGGTCAGAAGCTTATATCACACTTATTCCAAAAGAAGGGGCTGATCCATCACAAATTAAGAACTATAGACCTATTTCTTTACTGAATGCAGATTACAAAATTTTTGCTTCCATTTTGGCAGAAAGGCTCAAAAGATATCTAAATAACTTTATTCATCCTGACCAGAATGGATTCCTGCCAAGGAGACAAATTAGGGATAATATGAGGGTAATTCTGGACACTTTGGAATATTACGAGGCACACCCTGAAAAACAAATGGCTTTGGTATTTTTAGATGCCCAAAAAGCATTTGATAATGTGAATTGGAGATTCATGTTTTTGTTATTGGAACAGATGGGCTTTGCTAGAAAATTTATTCAAGCAATAGAAGCCATATATGATAAACAAACGGCAAGAGTGATGATAGAGGGAGATTTTACAGATTCTATTAATATAAGAAAAGGCACAAGACAAGGTTGCCCATTATCACCTTTGTTATTTGTATTGACTTTGGAAGTGCTGAATAGAAACATTAGAGAGGATCCAAATATAAAAGGAATGAAAATTAAGAAGGAGGAATTTAAATTGCAAGCCTTTGCGGATGACTTGGTTTTTATTTTGGAAGATCCTCTAGGAACAGCTTTAAAGCTACTGGAAAAGATAGAGATTTGTGGTGAGATGGCTGGCTTGAAAATAAACAAAGATAAAACAAAGATCTTGACAAAGAATATGTTATTAAAACAAAGAGATGAATTGGCAGATTTATTGAAAATTCAAGTTACGAATAAGGTTAAATATCTGAGGATATATTTGACGTCAAGATGTACTACATTGAAAGAGAATAACTATATTAAACTTAAACAACAGATAGCATTTGATTTGAAAAAATGGGAAAATCTACAACTGTCATTGATAGGTAGAATCTCAACAATCAAGATGAATATTTTACCCAGAATTTTATATTTATTCCAAACCATACCAATTAGGCTTGGTAAAGATTATTTTGAAGATTTAAATAAAATTGTGTTGAAGTTTATATGGCAAGGTAAGAAAGCCAGAATAAAATTAAAACTTCTGCAAGATGCTAGAATTAGAGGAGGTTTTGGCCTTCCGAATTGGGAGTTGTATTACCAAGCAGCAAATTTAATGTGGGTTAAGGATTGGATAACATTAAAAAAGACTAGATTGTTGACACTAGAGGGGCATGATTTATTACTGGGATGGCATGCTTTTCTGTGGTATAAGGGAACTAAATCGCAGGGCTATTTTAGAAGGCATTATATAAGGGAGTCTTTATGGTTGAATTGGGAGAAAATTAAGAGAAAATGTTATTTGAAAATCCCAGTCTGGTTATCAACTATTGAAGCCTTTTCTTATCCTATAATATATGAGAAGGAACAAACAGTTAGATATGGGGAAATATTGGATGAAAAGAGTGAACTTAAAACAATGCAAAAACTAGAAGAACAAGGCATAAAGATGAATTGGTTTTCATATGCGCAAATACATTCAAGGTATCTTATAGATTCTAAAGCGGAGGGATTTTATGATAAATTGACTGATTTAGACAGGATCTTGACAGGTACTGATGAAAAAATGATTAAAAAATTATACACTTTTTTGTTGGAAATTTTATTAGAGGAGGAACAAGTTAAAGAAACGATGATTGTTTGGGGGAAGAATTTTGGATATGGGATTGATTTGGAGAAATGGGAAAAATTTTGGTCTCAAAATTATAAAATGACAATGTCAACAGCTTATAAAGAAAACTTGTATAAGATGTTTTACAGGTGGCATTTTCCCCCGACAAGAATTGCAAGAATATTTAAGAACAAATCTGAAAAATGTTGGAAATGTCATCAGATACCTGGCTCATACTACCATATGTGGTGGACTTGTGAGGACGCTAGAAAATATTGGACTAAAATCCGCATATGGTTGGAAAAAATGATAAAGACACATATAGACTTGAAACCAGAGATTTTTTTATTGGGAATCTTACCTGATATATATAATAAAATTTTGAAGTATTTGATTGTAAATATATTAACAGCGGCTAGGATTGTATTTGCTAAGAACTGGAAGAGTGAGAAAATTCCATCAGAAGAAGAAATTATTAAGAAAATATTGGATTGTGCTGAAATGAGTAAATTGACATTTGAAATCAGAGAACAAGAAGATAAATAATTTTATGAAGTTTGGGATCTTTTTTATCAATGGTTAGATAATAAAACATAATGATAGAATATTCGATTTAGCATAAAAAATTTTTTCTTCTTCTTGATATTATCTTTATAAAACATTATCAAGGTAGATTTGGTATGATCTTATGATTTATTGCAAAATAAATTAAGCAAATTATAGTTATCTCATTAAAATATGAATTAACAAAATTATAAATGATTTTTTTTAAGTGATATTAGGTTATACAATTACTGATTGATAATATGAGCTATTATGTAATATAATTATACTAGTGACTAGGAAATGGATGCACAAAAAAAAGTGGTAAACCAATTGATGCACTGTATGTAAATTTATGAAGAAGGATATTTTTATGTTTTTTGTGTTATGTTTATGTTTATTTTGTTATGTATGCTTATGCTTGTTATTAAAAAATAAAAAAAAATATTTATAAAAAAAATATATATATAGTGTGTAACTTTAGAATGTACTAAGCAGAATCCGAATGGAAGTTATGTATTATACTAAGTATTATAAATTTAGGGGAAAGATATAAAGGCGTCATACTCCAATCAGTGATTACAGGAGAAATTTTGTTTAACGGGAAAAGATAATAGACAGCTGGAAACAGGACAGACAAAGAATATAAGTATAATGATCTGAATTAAGATGAAATAAATAAAATTAAATTAAAAAAGTTAAAAGAGGGGAGAAGCTATATAGAAAATGTAGAATGGTAATAAGATATGGAATGATATATAAAATGAACATGAATTTGAATTTGTCTGTACGAAGAGATGTAACCTGGGATCAAGCTGCTTTCAAAAAAGATGTTTTATGTTTTTATGTTTTGTTTATGTTTGTTTTTAAAAATCAATTAAAATTTTTTAAAAAACCAACGATCTCTTATAACGCCAAGAGGAACAAAGAAAAATACGCTCAGAAAACAAATTACAACAAAAAATTAAGGAATTAGAAATTCAATTACAGAGTACCCCAAAGGATTTAAGATTGCAAAATCAGATAACAATAACAAAACATAAATTGAATTGAATTGAACAAGAGAGAATGATTGTAAATCTGAATACAACTAGACAAACTCATTTTGAGCATGCCAACAAGCCAGGGAGATGGCTATCATATAGACTTAAAAAAAGGAAAGAAAAAAGATTGATTTATCAGCTAATAGATGGAAAGGGGGATATACAACAAGGGATAGAACAGAAAAAAGAAATTGCCCATAAATATTTTGAAGAGTTATATAAAAAGGAAGAAGTTAACAAAGATAGGATAAGAAACTATTTAGATGAAATGAAGGATGAAGCAATTGGGGAAGAAATGGAAGAATTATTAAACAAAGACATTACTTGGTTTGAATTGAAATCAGCAATAGAGAACCAGAAAAACATCAAATCCCCGGGACCAGATGGGATCCCAGGGGAGCTGTACAAGGCAACAGCAGAACAAATAGGACCTCTTATGGTGGAAGTTTTTAATGACGTCTTATTGGCAGCCAGGATGCCAGACTCATGGAGGGGGGCATTGATTTCGCTGATCCTGAAGGAGGATTTGGATCCCTGATATATATATAATTACAGGCCAATTTCACTGTTAAAAACTGATTACAAAATATTTACTTCTATTATAGCAAGTAGACCAAAAAGAATTTTAAATGAGCATATCCATGAAGACCAAAATGGATTTCTCTCTACCAGACAAATCAGGAATAATTTAAGAATAGCATTAGATGTTTTAGAATTTTATGAAGCCCACCCCAAAAAACAAATAGCACTTATGTTTTTAGATGCAGAGAAGGCCTTCGATAACTTAAATTGGCAATTTTTAATCCAAAAAATTTATAATATGAATTTAGGCACCAAATTTGAAAATATTATAACAACCATTTATGATACACAATAGGCGAATATTATAATAAATGGGGAATATACCCACCCAATAAAAATAGAAAAAGGAGTCAGACAGGGCTGCCCACTCTCACCCCTGCTCTTCATATTATCACTAGAAGCATTATTAATGCAAATTAGACAGAACCCAGACATAAAATGATTAAAGGTTAAGAAAGAAGAATATAAATTGCAAGCTGTAGTGTATTTAAATAGAGACTTCTAGGGCGGTGTTCCTATTGGTTAACAGAAGCAACAATACGATTGAAGAGTAACATTAGTGCCTGATTAGCCGCCAATAGTGACAGGAAGTTTAACTAAATGTCATTGGTTGAGAGCCATGGAGCAGCCGCTATAAAAGGGGCTGCTGCGGTTCGACTGCAGTTAAAGTTACTTGTTATTATTAAAGAGCTGAATTCAACTCTGGTCTGCGAGTCTCTTTACTGGTGACAGAACACTGGTGACGAGGATGGGATAAAAAAGACAAAGACCGTAAGCACATGGCAGCAACAGCTGAAGGACCAACGAGATGGCCAGCAACAGTTCACCACCCTCACCGTTCAACCCAGCCGAAGAAGACTGGGAGTCATACATTGACAGATTCCTGATGTTTTTAGAAAGCAATGAGCTGCAAGGAATCACCAACCAAAGGAAGAGAGTCGTATTCCTAATGCATTGCAGTCCGACTGTTTTTAAAATGGCCAAAGTGTTAGCAAGACCAAATGATGTTAAACAGATGGCATGGCCAGACCTGAATCGGATGTTGAGGAACCATTATGCACCAGCCGTATCCAACCTAATTAGAAGACACGAGTTTTACAAGCGCGACCAATTAGAAGGCGAGAGCATTGGAGACTTCGTAGCAGCATTAAGAGACATTGGGGCGGCATGCGAATTCCTCAACATGGATGAAGCCATGAGGGATCGCATAGTCCTTGGACTAAGAGACACAACTTTACAGAGCAAACTAATAAACCGACCAAACATCACCGTCAATGAAGCCATGGCTGAAGCAACTGCTGCTGAAGCCGCAAAGAAATCTGCAGCAAAAATGAAGCAGATGAATATGGTGGGCAGCCCGAGCATGAACAAAGAGAAGAAGACAGAGGGAACCAAAAAGCATGCTGCCCCGTCCTCTCACCATGAGGACATCGAATCATCAACCGATTCAGATGACGAAGACAAGGAAGTGAACAGACTCTACTCAGAAAGGAACCAGAGAGAGAAAGACGAAGCAGAAGATCCGAGTTCCAGTGTTCGGGTTGTGGTGGAAACCACCCAAGAGCTGAGTGTCGATTCCTGGATGCTACCTGCTGAAATTGTGAGAAACAGGGACACATCGCAAGGGTATGCCCAAACAAAAAGAGCTACAATTTAAGGGGACAGAGCAGTACCCCCCCCCGCCCCAGAAACAAAGAAAGGACAACCAGAAGCCGTTGGAACTGTGATGAAAAAAGTCAACGGAAAGATGAAAAGGAAGAAACACACCAAACTATCACAATTGGGACAGCCGGAACAACAAACACTAAGAAGGTTAGAATCAATGTCCTGATTGAAAGCAAGCCGTGCGAGATGGAAGTAGACTCCAGTTCATATTTATCAATGGTGTCATGGAACACAATAAAAGGTTTAATTCCCAATATAAAATGCAGAGAACTTGAGAAGCAAAGCTTAATCATCAAGGACTACCAGGGTAACAAAATAATGGTTGTAGGGCTAGGACAATTCAAAGTAAGTTTTAAAAGGCACACCAAGATCCTGCCATTAACCATCGTTGACAGAGATCGGCCCAGCCTGCTCGGTTTAGAATGGTTCGAACCGCTCGGGATCGAGGTGACAGGAATAAACACCACCACCATGATTGACTGGGGAAAAGACCTGATGGAAGAATTCCATGATGTGTTTGACGGGACTTTAGGCAAGTACCATGGGACCCCTATATCGTTTAACTTAAATCCGAACGTAGCTTCAGTTAGACTCAAAGCCAGACGGGTACCATTTGCACTAAGACCTAAAATTGATGAACAACTAAACAAACTAATCACTCAGGGGGTTCTAGAGCCAACTGACCATGCCAGATGGGAGACCCCAATTGTGACCCCTATAAAACCTGACGGGTCCGTGCGCATCTGTGGTGACTTTAAGGCCACCCTGAACCATGCATTGCAACAGAGCGCATACCCCGTTCCAGTAGTCCAGCACCTGTTGCATTCATTGGGAAGAGGCAGAATTTTTGCAAAACTCGACCTCGCGCAGGCATATCAACAATTACCCGTTGATCCTGAAACAGCCGAGGTACAAACCATCGTTATGCACAGAGAAGCATTTAAATGCAATAGATTACAATTTGGCATAAGCGTAGCCCCTGGCGTTTTCCAGAGCCTAATGGAACGCCTTCTACAAGGTCTAAAAGGGGTGGTGCCCTATTTTGATGACGTATTAATATCTGCTGAAAACAAAAAACAACTAAAAGATCATTTAAGGGCAGTTCTGACAAAATTTAGAGAAGCAGGACTCAAGGTCAAAAAAGAAAAATGCCAACTTGCCACAAACCAGGTCGAGTTCCTGGGATATCTTATTGATGAAGCAGGAATCCACCCCACACACAAAAAATATGAGTGATTAAGGAAGCCCCCAGACCCAAAAACAAAACGGATTTACAGGCTTTTTTGGGTCTCATTAATTTTTATCATGTCTTTCTGCCACAGAAGGCGACAGTAGCAGAACCACTGCATAGACTTCTCGATAAAAAAGCCAACTGGAAATGGGGCCACCAAGAAGAAACAGCATTCAAAAAAATTAAGGATCTAATCACATCGAAATCAGTATTGATTCAATACAGCAACACGCTACCTCTAACTGTCACCTGCGATGCTTCGCCTTTCGGAATAGGCGCAATTCTCAGCCACACATTACCAGACAGCAGAGAAGCACCAATTGCCTTTTATTCCAAGACATTATCGAAAACTGAAAGAAACTACAGCCAACTAGTCAGGAAAGCTTTGGCAGCCATCTCGGGAGTGAAACGTTTCCACGAATACTTATACGGTAGGACATTTTCTTTGATTACCGACCACAAACCATTATTGGGAATCCTAGCCGGAGACAGGGCAACCTCCAATATCCTGTCCCCAAGAATGACTAGACGGTCATAATTTCTAGATGCTTACAGTTACATACTCATTTATTGCCCAGGGAAAGCCATACCCACGCAGATGTCTTAAGCCGCGCACCACTACCAGGGCATGACGACGATCCAGTGTGGCTTCCACCACACAGACACTACAAATTGAAACGATGCCAAATTGGCCAATCACCACATCAGACATCGCCAGGGAAATGGCTAAAGATGCACTGATGAGCCAGATATTGAACTGCGTGGGACGGGGTTGTCCGGAAAACATGAAAACCAAGACTTTTAAACCATTTAAAAACCGGCAAACTGAATTATTGCTGGAAAAAGGTTGCATTTTGTGGGGAGACAGGGTGGTGGTTCCAAAAAAGTTACAAGAAAAGGTGCTAACCATGCTACATGAAGGACACCCCAGCAAAGTAAAAATTAAGTCCCTGGCCAGAAGCTACGTTTGGTGGCCAGGAATAGATAAAGACATTGAAGCCTGGGTTAAAACATGTAACAAATGCCAATCTTCCAGACCCCCCCCCCTCAGCACCAGTCCTCGAATGGGAGACATCCCGAGGCCCCTGGTCAAGAATCCATATGGATTTCACCAGCCCCACAAAAGGTTATACTTACCTAATCGTCGTGGATGCCTATTCAAACTGGTTGGAAGTCATCATCATGAGTTCAACAACCACAGAAGCCATCACCAAACAACTAAAAAAACTTTTCGTCACCCACGGTCTACCAGATGTAGTAGTATCACACAATGGGCCACAGTTTACAGCCTTGGCTTTTGAACAGTTTCTTGTGGAACATGGAATACGACATGCTTTGACAGCGCCAGCTTATCCGGCGGCGAACGGTAGAGCGGAACGCATGGTTCGTTTTACGAAAGAAGCACTGGAAAGGCTTGACGGAAGTGATATGCAAGAAAAACTCAACACCATGCTCACCAGCCAACATATAACACCATGCACAACTATGAACAAGAGCCCAGCTGAACTTTTGATGGGAAGAAAATTGCGATCTTACTTGAATAGACTGCACCCTACCTACAACCCAGAAAAGCCACCAGACTCGTCCAGTAAGTACCGCTCTTTCTTACCTGGCGATTTAGTCTATGCAAAAAATCTTACCAGAGAACCATTGTGGTTACCAGCAATGATTACTCAAATCACTGGCCCTCGTTCCTACCGTTTAGAAACCATCGATGGCAGATCATGAAAACGACACATCGACCAGCTACGGTCCTGACACATCGAACGAGATACCGACGTTCCCAGAAATGCAGAACAAACATTTTTCCAAACACCCCCAGACAATAATGAAAAATCCAGGGGGGGGGGGGACAAATTAATAAAGAAAATAAAAATCACTTACCTTTAGAAGACTTCAAGAAACAAGAGGAGTTGGAGGAGCCTCAGGGGAGAAGCAGCCAGGCTGACTTGACCTGGCCCCACACACAGTGAGGAGACCATGCTGCCCATCCAGCAAGCCCAGACTACAGAGTAAGACCAACAAACCCAAGACATGACCGAAGTGGCACGGTCGAGGCACCCTTCCAGGAAATTCCAGAGGGAAGAGAGGAACGGACAGCTGGCCTGTCCGAACCAGCAGAGACCAACACAGGGACTGAACTGCACAGGTCAACAAGGACTCACAAGAGCCCCGCCTACCTGCGCGACTATGTTACGTTGGAACGAACCAAGAGGGGAGGGGTGTAGTGTATTTAAATAGAGACTTCTAGGGTGGTGTTCCTATTGGTTAACAGAAGCAACGATATGATTGGTTAGTAACGTTAGTACCTGATTGGCCGCCAATAGCGGCGGGAAGTTTAACTAAATGTCATTGGTTGTGAGCCATGGAGCAGCTGCTATAAAAGGGGCTGCTGCGGTTCGACTGCAGTTGAAGTTACTGTTATTACTAAAGAGTTGAATTCAACTCCGGTCTGCGAGTCTCTTTACTGGTGACAGAACACAAGCGTTTGCGATGATATGATTTTTTTCATTGAAGAACCAATAGAAAGAGGACAAAAATTGATGAATGAATTAGAACAATTTGGAGCAGCAGCAGGACTAAAAATTAACAGGAAGAAAATGAAATTAATGACTAAAAATTTAACAGGAAAACAGAAATTAGAACTAGAAGAAGTTATGAGACTACAAGTGATAAAGAAAGTTAAATATTGAGGAATATGGTTGACAGCACATTGTAAGACACTTAAGGAAAATAATTATGATAAATTAATGCAACAGGTAAAAAAGAATTTAGAAACATGGGGCAAACTGCAACTTTCACTATTAGGCACGATTGCTGCTATTAAAATGAATATTCTTCCAAAATTTCTCTATATATTTCAGATGATTCTAATTAAAGTACACAAAAAGTTTTTTGAAGAACTTAACAAAATAACTGCAAAATTCATCTGGCAAGGGAAAAAACCTAGAATAAACTTAAAGGCAATGCAGGATATGAAGAGTAGGGGAGGGCTGGCACTCACAAATTGGGAGTTGTATTATAGTGCGGCCTCTTTAGTATGGTTGAAGGAATGGGTGAATTTAACCACTAAGAGAATATTACTCTTAGAAGGCCATGACTGGCATGCTTTTTTATGGGATATTGGGAAAACTAGCCAGAAATATTTTTACAGACACTTAATCAGAGATTCATTATTGACTAATTGGAAGAAAATACGGAAAAAACACTACTGAAAGATACCAATCTGGATCTCAACAATGGAGGCGATGATCCACCCAAATAATCTGGATATCACTAAAATGATTAAATATAAGGACCTATTGGATACGCAAGGAAATCTGAAATCGTGGCAAGAACTTCAAGATCGGGGATTAAAAATTGATCAGTGGGCATATCTTCAGATTCAAAGTAGATATAAACAGGACAAGAAAGAATTTGGAATTAACAATAAACTCCAGCAACTGGATAAAATTTTATTAGGATCAGGCAAAAAAAATATAACAAAATTTTATAATTATTTATTAGAAGTAGAATTAGAAGAAGAAATTGTAAAAGGGAACATGATAGCCTGGAGTAGGAATATAGGACGTAGTATCACCATAACTGAATGGGAAAAGGTCTGGGGTAGAACTAATAAAATTACAAAATCGGTAGCATACAAAGAAAATGCCTTTAAAATGTTTTATAGATGGCACCTTCCTCCTTTGAGATTAGCGAAGATGCACCCCAATATGAGTCCGAATTGCTGGAAATGCAAAAAAAAGAGGGAACTTTCTTCTATATGTGGTGGTCCTGTACAGAAGCTCAAAAATATTGGCAGAAAATTAGAAATTGGCTGGAGGAAATGACAAGAGAACAGATTGAATTCAAACCAGAGTCCTTTCTATTAGGGATCTTTGATAAACAAATATGAAAAAAGTGAAATATATAATAATACATATTTTGACAGTGGCCAGATTGGCTTTTGCACAGTGTTGGAAACAGCCTCATGTTCCATCAGAGGAGATGATTATTCAAAAAATTTCAAGTTGTGCAGAAATGGACAAATTAACCTTGGCATTAAAAAATAAAGACGCTTCAATATACTACAACAGCTGGAACTGCTGGTACAAATGGATAGACCAAAGATAGATTTCACACTAAAAGGCAAAAGAGGATAGGATAGAACCGTAGTAGTGATATACAGATATATGTAAGGATTAATTGTGTATATGGCATAAAATAAGGATAAGAAGGAGGTCTCACAAACTGTTGAAGATGAAAATGTTTTTAATTGTTTTCTATCTTTTTCTTTCTATTCTTTTTTTTCTTATTTTCTTTTTCTCTCTTACATTTATGTATGTATTGTTGGTGTATTTTAATTGTAAAATCAATAAAGTGTATTTTTTTAAAAAGTGGCATAGAGATAATGGAGTGCTCTGTTTTAAAATAAATTACTAGGATTGAACACGTCTTTGATATTGTCCTACATTTACTTTTAAGTGTGCAAAAAGTGCCCTTCATTTTCCTTGCTTTGCATGGCAGAAAGATTGTTTTATTTTTATTTTTGCCTTCAGTCCTTTATGGAGCCAAGGTATTATTTCTATCTCAGAAATCCATTTTCTGTGAATGAAGTCAAGCAATGCAGCTGTTTTGTTCAGTAGTGGGATTCAATTTTTTTTACTACCGGTTCTGTGGGCGTGGCTTGGTGGGCATGGCAGGGGAAGGATATTGTAAAATCCCCATTCCCTCCCCACTCCTAGGAGAAGGTTACTGCAAAATTCCATTCCCTCCCCACCCCACTAACTCACTTTCCAGCTCCGTTCTCCTGTGCAGGGCAACAAAAAATGACCCAACCAATCAGCTGGGACTCAGGAGGCAGAGAATAGATGGGGGTGGGGCCAGTCAGAGGTGGCGGTTTTCCAAACTACTCCAAATTTCCATTTTGGTTCTGCAGAACTGGTAAGAACCTGCTGAATACCACCTCTGGTTTGCTGCACTGCTTCAAAAGCACAGGGGCTATTACATTTTACAGTTCTTCATCAATGGGATGCTTCTCCTGAAGCGTTATTGAAGCAAAGTGCCTCTTCAAAGTTCTCCATACCTTTACTTGTTGTATTTAAAATACAGCATAAAGCCTGAAGCTCCTCCATGTGTTAGACTTCACTTCATCTATTCCCATCAGTATTAGGCAATTTGGTTAATAATAATAATATATACATATACATATACATTGTCAGCTGCTGCTCCGTTCTACATCCAGGAAAGAAGTACTTAGACTCTTGTAATTAGAGAAAAGATGTCTTTTACTGGAAGTTAATGGTAGCAACAAGAAGATTCTGAATCTGGGTAAATAGGCACGTACATCACATATATCAAGGGAGTGAAATGTTTCCACCCCCAACAGTTCAAATGGTTCTTCCAATTAAAAGTTGTGAACTACATCATGCGGACATCTCCAGGTGGTGATGATTAGTTGACCTTGGCTTACTCAGATAAAGGGTTGCAGTTGCGCAGAGAAGAGAAAGCTAAGCAGGAATGAGAAAGCCCAGGTTATACAATATCAGTTATTAACTCTTTCAACACTTTCCACCACCACCCCCATTACTCATGGCAGCCAGAAAGAAGCAAAGGAAAGGAGGAAGATCTTGAAGGCTGACATTCAGCCCTCCTAGAAAAAAGACGTTAGTCCAATGAGTCGTCTTCCGAATCAACGTCACTCTCTTCAGAGGAGGTTGGAGTTCCCAGCCCATCTCCCTTCGGATGGGCGACCTCTACAACCTCCCTCATCTGGGGTTTGAAGGCTTCTGGAGGACGTGCAGAGGAGGGCTTGCTCCAACCAAAGCCTCCTTGATGTCTGTTTCGGGTTAAATCAATTTCCACCTCTGCTGCCAGCACGTACCACATCTGCAGATCATTGGGGTCTCTTCTGGCAACGCAGCTCTGGTATATATCTTCATTTAACCCATCTTTGAATGCTTCTATCAGGGCTACTTGGGACCAGCCTCGAATATGACACGCCAGTTCTCTAAATTCCTGGCTGTAGTTGGCCACTGATCTCCACCCGTGATTTATGGTCTTCATCTTAAACCTGGCCTTATATTCTGCCAGTGGGTCCTCAAATCTTGCCCTCAGAGCAGTCATGAACAGGTTATAATTCAACAGCTGGGGAGCATTATCATTATGCAAAGTCACCATCCACTTTGCAGCTGTTCCCTCCAGAGCCCTGGTAACACATCTAACCTTAGCTGTTTCTGAGGAAAAATCCCCTCCGTATTCCTCCATATAGCCCCAAACTTGTGCTAAGAAAAATCCCAACTCCTTGGGATCCCCCCCCCTATTTTATTTCCAATGGAGGCAACTTTGGAGTTCTACATCTTCTGGCAATTACTCCTTCTCCTAAGGGCCCCGGGGTTGCTGCTTGCTGTTGCGCTAGCTCAGCTTGATTTATGGGGATGGCTGCTCGGGTTCTTCTGGCTGGGGCTGCCTCCCACTCCTCTCCCTCATACCTTTGTTCAGCGTGAGGCTCTCCGAGGGCTTCAGCCATGAGGCGTTGATTTGGTAAAAAATCTTTCCTTTCCCTCTCTTGCCTTGGCTCCTCTCTTCCACACCGACGGGTACTGGTGACTCCTGGGGGGGGGCTCCTCAGGATCCTTCCAACCTACTCCAAATGACCATTTGGGTTTTACCGCTGGTTTTTCCTCAAGATTGAGCTCTGCTAACAAGTCAGCTTCTCTTACTTCCTCTAGCAGGAGTGAATCTTGCCCTCCAATGGCACCCAGGGCCTCTTGGTCACTGGCTGGAGTTGACAAGATGTTCAGACCCCTCGGAAGAAATTGTGTTATCTCTCCGGGTGGGTTGGTAGGGTGAGATTCAGAATAATGTCAGCTGCTGCTCTGTTCTACATCCAGGAAATAAATACTTAGACTCTTGTAATTAGAGAAAAGATGTCTTTTACTGGAAGTTAGTGGTAACAACAAGAAGTTTCTGAATCTGGGTAAATAGGCATGTACATCACATATATCAAGGGAGTGAAATGTTCCCACCCCCAACAGTTCAAACGGTTCTTCCAATTAAAAGTTGTGAACTACATCATGCGGACATCTCCAGGTGGTGATGATTAGTTGACCTTGGCTTACTCAGATAAAGGGTTGCAGTTGCACAGAGAAGAGAAAGCTAAGCAGGAATGAGAAAGCCCAGGTTATACAATATCAGTTAACTCTTTCAACACTTTCCACCCCCCACCCCCATTACTTATGGCAGCCAGAAAGAAGCAAAGGAAAGGAGGAAAATCTTGAAGGCTGACATACATATACATATACATATTCGTAGATTTTCATGGGTACAGGTATGCAGGTCTTGGCATGTTTGGGTCTTTTCCTGTGTAAGATTAAGAGTATCTTGGTGACGTTTCGATGAGGTCCCACTCGCCATCTTCAGGCTGTTGCTTTCGGCTTCGTGCTTGTGCGAGCAAAGCGTGATTGGAGCTTCCATCTCTCTATAAATACTGGTGGGGAGGTTGGCTGTGTTGTTATTTCTTGATTGGTTGATGGAGTTTCTGTTTGCAGATTGGTTGGCTTTTTCATAAGAACATGTGTGGCTGAGGTATTGGCTGTGTGTCTATCAGCCTCCTGTGTTGTAACAACCTAGGTAATGGGTTGTGTGATGACCTTCTGAGTTCTATTGTTGTAACATCCTGGACCCAAACAACATATGATGTCACCACCAATCTTCCTCACCAGGCTCAAACCCAAACCCATCACATAGATGAAAGGCAACCACTGTCCAGAAGCCAGACCACGGCTGCATCACCAGCTGCCACACCCCCAACCCCCAAACCAAGCAAACGGACACATGCCATGAACACATACCGAGGAGCCAAACTCGGAGCCAAACCAAAACTCGGAACATCACATCTTAACATTCTAGCCGAAAGACATGGTTACAACTAGAAATATTTCAGAAAGGTAAAATTATTGAGAAAATGTAATATTGCACAGTCTGCTTTTCTGTACTAGAAGCTGCTCCTATTTTTTCACTATTCTCAGAAATATTTTACCTTATATACACATTTGCATTATGACCTTTGCAGATCTGTAAAGCAAAGGAAAGCTGAAATAAATTGATAAGCACAGCCATTGATTCACTGTTTTGATTAAACAGTTATAACCCAACTGTACCCACTACACAAGGACTACAGTACCTGCAGTATTTCCATATTGCTGCAGATTTACCAAGAATCAAACTTGACTGGAAGAAGACTTTAAAACTAATTGCTTCTCAGTTACTATTCCCCTCATTAAAAATCTTCATATTAGCCTATTTAACTTAATCAGATATAGATTTCATGGTTTTAAATTAAATATTTAAAGAATAGAGAACAGGTAGCATTCCATTAGTGATTTCAAAATAGAAAACAATTAAATTATTAGTTTTGGAGGAGACAGAGGGAAGAATTTTGAAGATAGTTTCTTTTGGGGAAGGGCTGCACAAAATGGAAGATATATGGAAAATGGAAAACCATTGCATTTTGGAAAGTCTGCCAAACTATTTGTGAGTGGCTACAGTTTGGCAGGAAGAAAACTCGGATTTTAATTTATTATTGGGTCTCTTAATGAGTCCTTAACTATTTCTGTACTTTCTTATTTTAATTCTGTTCATGACTCATGTCATGTGACAAAATAGCTCTCCCTCATCACCAGTGGTGGAATTCAAATTTTTTTTACTGCCAGTTCTGTGGGCATGGCTTGGTGGGCATGGCAGGGGAAGGATACTGTAAAATCACCAGTCAGAAGTGGTATTTGTCAGTTCTTGAATTAATCAAAATTTCTGCTACCGGTTCTCCAGAAGTGGTCAGAACCTGCTGTATATCACCTCTGCTCATCACATTCATTCTAAACACTGCACAATTTTCCCTGGTTCTCTCATTGTCTTGATCCATTGGAGCAAAAATAAGCACCCTATTAATTCCTACTTCTGTGGGTTTTTTTTAATTTGATTAACAAATCTATGCTCTTTACTACAGACATTTTGCAGTCCAACTCTTGATCTTCCACATGGCATAGTCATAAATAAAATAAACAAATTTAATTAAAATGGTCATAAACAAAAAGACCTATGAATATTGGTCTTTACTAGTAGCTGCTCATCACAACACTGTAATTTTTAAAATATGTTTTAGTAAATTAAAAAAGAGTAGACTAGTTTACCAGCCTTAACCATAACCATGCCACTTCCTGCTAATTTCCTGCACCACTGGGGAACTACCAGCAGACTAAAAAAGAGCTGATGTACTTCTCATCTTCAAAAAAGGGGAAAAAATAGATCCAGGAAACTACAGACCTATCAGCCTGACCTCAATAGCTGGGAAGATTCTGGAAAAGATTATCAAGCAACAAATCAGTGAACAATAGAGGCAAACAAAGTCAACCAAAAGCTAACATGGGTTTGTCACAAACAGATCATGCCAGACAAATCTTATTGCAATCTTTGACAATGTGACAAAATTAATGGACCAGAGGAATGCTGTGAATATAATTTACTTGGATTTCAGCAAGGTATTTGACAAAATACACCACAATCTATTACTTGATAAAATAGAAAAATGTGAGTTAGACAACATCATCACCAGATGGATTTGTAACTGGCTGATCAACTGCACTCAACAGATAGTCCTCAATGGAACTGCAACTACATGGAGGGAAATATGCAGTGGGGGGATCAATGCCATCCGTGAACATTTAGTTGAAAGCTACAGATGAGTGAAGATTCATATGGATAGGACTTTCTCCTCTCTTGTTTTTTGTTGTTAATAGTTTGGTGCATTTCCTTTATTTTTAATCTATGCTATGACTATTTTAAAGCACATGTCAATTTTTCATGGGTTGCCCTCAAAAAAAAAAAAAAAAACTCCAGGTTTCAGTGATCATTCTACAAAGTTTCTTCAATGTTCACAAAAAGAGGCTAGTGAGGGTGTGTATATGTGTGTGTAAAATCATGTTGCATTTCTGCTGTACATTCTAGTCTAGTCTATAGGGATGTTCCTTGCAGAAAGAAAGATAATTGGGTCATTTGCTATTGTCCTTTCAAATTTCCTGCTTGGTGAAACTCAAAAAATTAGAATATTATGCAAAAGTTCATTTATTTCAGTAATACAACTTAAAAGGTGAAACTAATATATGAGATAGACTCATTACATGCAAAGCAAGATAGTTCAAGCCATGATTTGTCATAATTGAGATGATTATGGCGTACAGCTCATGAAAACCCCAAATCCACAATTTCAGAAGATTAGAATATTACAAGCAATCAATAAAACAAGGATTGTACATAGAACAATATCGGACCTCTGAAAAGTATAACCATGCATATGTACTCAGTACTTGGTTTGGGCCCCTTTTACAGCAATTACTGCCTTAATGTGGCGTGACATGGAAGCTATCAGCCTGTGGCACTGCTGAAGTGTTATGGAAGACCAGGATGCTTCAATAGCGGCCTTCAGCTCTTCTGCATTGTTTGGTCTCATGTCTCTCATCTTTCTCTTGGCAATGCCCCATAGAGAATCTATGGGGTTAGGTCATGCGAGTTTGCTGGCCAATCAAACACAGTAATCCCATGGTCATTGAACCAGATTTTGGTGCTTTTGGCAGTGTGGACAGGTGCCAAGTCCTGCTGGAAAATGAAGTCAGCATCCCCATAAAGCTTGTCTGCAGAAGGAAGCATGAAGTGCTCCAAAATCTCCTGGTAGATGGCTGTGTTGACCCTGGACTTAATGAAGCACAGTGGACCAACACCAGCAGATGACATGGCTCCCCAAATCAACACAGACTGTGGAAACTTCACACTGGGCGTCAAGCATCTTGCAGTGTGTGCCATTCTTCCTCCAGACTCTGGGTCCTTGGTTTCCAAATGAGATGCAAAAGTTGCTCTCATCAGGACTTTGAACCACTGAGCAACAGACCAGTTCTGTTTTTCTTTAGCCCAGGTAAGATACTTCTGACGTTGTTTGTTGTTCAGGAGCAGCTTGATAAGAGGAATACGACATTTGAAGTCCATGTCCAAGATCCATTTGTGTGTGGTAGCTGTTGATGCACTGACTCCAGCCTCAGTCCACTCCTTGTGAAAGTCCCCAACATTTTTGAATGGCCTTTTCCTGACAATTCTCTCCGGGCTGTGGTCATCCCTGCTGCTTGTGCATCTTTTTCTTCCACACTTTTCCCTTCCACAGAACTTTCTATTAATGTGCTTTGATACAGCACTTTGGGAACATCCAACTTCTTTTGCAATTACCTTTTGAGGCTTTCCCTCCCTATGGAGGGTGTCAATGTAAGTCATAATCATCTCAATTATGACAAATCATGGCTTGAACTATCTTGCTTTGCATGTAATGAATCTATCTCATATATTAGTTTCACCGTTTAAGTTGCATTACTGAAATAAATGAACTTTTGCATGATAGTCTAATTTTTTGAGTTTCACCTGTAGGTAAGTAGGTTTTAGAAAGAAAAGAAAAAGATTATACATTTTTCATCCATAAGCTCTTCTTTTTCTATAGTATAAATCAAAGGTAGGATAACCTATGACTCTGTCAAAGTCATTAGATCTCCAGTTAGTTGCCGTTAGTATAGCAAATTCTCAAGAAAGATAGGAGTTGATTCCAATATCAGAAAGGCCACATCCTTGAATAGACTGTTGTCGAATACCGTTTTTCAAATAACAATTCATGGCTCACACGCCTTGCCATTAGGTAAGACCTGCAAGGCATACCAATATTAACTTTTATTTATTTTTAACTTTTTAAGTTTCAAACTGATATTGTTGTATGTATCCATATTAATCTAGAAGATACTCAGCTTTAGTAAATCTGCAGCTGACTTAAATGAAATTACTTTCTATGAAAGGTCACAGAATTAGACTTCTGAGAAAAAACCAATCTATACTGCAAGTATCCAAGAGCAATACATTAGCATAGAATAGAATAGCAGAGTTGGAAGGGACCTTGGAGGTTTTCTAGTCCAATTCCCTGCTTAGACAGAAAAACCTATAGCAATTCAGACAAATGGTTATCCAATTTCTTCTTTAAAACTTCCACTGTTGGAGCATTTACAACTTCTGGAGGCAAGTTGTTCCACTCATTAATTGTTCTAACTGTCGGAAAATTTCTCCTTAGTTCTAGTGTAGAAAATTAGCACCCATCCCTCTCCTAGAAGAATGAAATATTCTAGGAAATACTAAAAAGGCAGAATATTATACCTCCCTGGATGAGAACAGTAGAAACATGCTCTTGGAACTCAGCCCCCACCTTTGTTAATAGCCCCAGAAAGACTAAAGACATCTTATCTACAACACATAGGACCAGGGTAATGAGATTAGTTCTCACTCAGTTCCAAACAAGGACAAAGCCATTAAGCCATAATAGGAATTGCCCAAAGCCCCTTCATTACATCATCCAGCAAGATTCAACCAAGCATGGGGCTCAAGACAACCTACTAACACCCCAGAATGGTCCCATGGGAGTCTGACAACCAATCAAGTTACATTTCTTGCAACAGGAACAGGAAGCAACTTCAAAGCCCAACAGAGGTTATAAATCTCCCTCTCTCACCCATGTGCTTTTTTTTTTGCCCAGGACCCATGTGGTCCTGTCCACCATTAAATCATCTTTCCAAGCAGTCACCATGTTTCCAGTGTCTTTCTTCCCACTTGTACATTTCTTCCAATAATAGGTTGCTTCTCTCCTTGATTAGTTTCCACCCATTGCTTCTTGTCCTGCCCTCTGGAGAATAGCTTGACTCCCTCTTCTTTGTGGCAGCCCCTGAATTTTTTTTTCCATCAAACTAGACATACACAATTCCAGCAACCATTCTTTATATGTTTTGGCCTCCAGTCCCCTAATCATTTTTGTTGGTCTTCTCTTCACTCTTTCTAGAGTCTCAACATCTTCTTTACGTCGTGGCAACCAAATTTGGATTCAGTATTCCAAGTGTAGCCTTACCAAGGCATTATAAAGTGGTATTCACACTTCACGTGTTAATCCATATACACTCAACATTATCTGCCATTATCATCTGGCCCATAATCAACCTCATACTTGAAATATAATTTGCTAATTTATGTGAGTATAAAATATGATCTTACATTACGAAGTTCCAATCAACAACCCAGAGAGACAAAAATGACACTAAAATACTGATAAAATGTTTCCATGGTCAGGTATTTTAGTGAGGCAAAACAGAATACATTCAAACCAATAAAACCAAAGTCGAATGTTTCATGAGTGACATGGCATATTGTAGGTCCCTTATGTTAAGAGTCCCTTAACATATGTCTATAAAAATATGTATGGGCCTTACCCCTCCACATGAAGGCATGCCACCCCGTCAGGAGGCATGCCACCCCGTCGGTAGATCATGTCCTTTAAAAATAGAATTCTCTTATTTCTTAAGTTTACCCATTCTTTGATTCAAGTTAGGTCTGCTGCTTTATAATAGGTTTCCCAATATGGGAGTCCAAAGCCACCTCTACTTCTATTATCTTGTAATGCACTTAGTTTTATTCTTGCTTTTTTGCCCACCCATACGAATTTTGTGGTTATTTTGTTTAACTCTGAAAAAAATTCTTATCTAATTTCACAGGGATCATTTGGAACAAATAAAGTAGTTTGGGTAGAATATTCATCTGGCCGTGATCCTTTCTAACAAGGATAATTGTATTTTCGCCCACCCCTCTAAATCTTTTTTTTTATTTGTTGTACTAAACCCTTATAATTATCATTCTTTATTGATGAGCATCTCTCTGTAAGCCAGATGCCAAAACATTTAACTTTCTTCGCAATATGCAATCCTATTCCTTTCTCTAATTCCTTCTTCTGTTTATCTGTTAGATTTTTTATTATCATTTTGGTTTTCTCCTTGTTGATTGTAAGGCCAGCTACTTCCCAAATTTTTCTATTTCCTGTTGTCAGCTTTGGAAACCATATTCCACGCTGCCACATAGCCTGAGGAGCTGGGAGGGGGTGATTTCATTTGAGTAGTTCTAGTAGACAAAATAAAATTATTTTCTTAGTTCAAGGTTATTAAGTGTAGCGCAGCAGAGGAAAAGGATCTTACACTGAGTCAGATCGTGATTGGTCCATGTGATGTGATGATGGGAGAAAAGGGGATGGATTGTAGTTTGGGATATTGTGAGAAGTCCAGGAAACTTTAGTTTCGAGATTTCACAGATATGCCAGGTGCTATTCGAATAAAGGTATTTTTGAGATTATGCTTGTCTCAGACTTACTGATTGGAATGGAGGTTTGCTGGAACACTGACATTATCTTGAAACTCTAATGAACTCCAGCACCCCATAAGGGGAGCTATCAGGGGGGCTGAGCCCCAGAAATGGAGCAGTGCAAACCCTCAGCTCAGATGGAAGAAGAGACTGAAGAGGGTTTTGGGCTGGGGACAGAAAGACTGATTGAGGCGCCCAGCTACCCTTCTGAAGAAGTGATGAAGGCATTAGAAGCTGCAGAGGAGAGAGAGAACCTGGGAGCCTGGCCAAGAGATAGTGAATCATAGAGGAGCTGCCAAATGGAACAGCTTTCTTCCTCAAGCCCTGTACAGATTGCTTGACAGACAGAATGGAGATGTGGTGGTGGGGTTTTGGGATCAGAAACCTTCCAAGATTACGATCAGTGGCCTCTTTCCAGAAATCAGTTATTGGCAGGAATCCCAGAACAGCTCCAGCAGTTGAAGGTGGAAAATTATGTCTCACAGCCCACATTTACCTTCTCCACTTTGGAAAGAGGAGGCGAATTCACACTGGCATCGGGTGGAGATGGCCGGTGAAACGTCCCAGTCTGGCAGGCTCAAGCTTCAAGGGAGAGATGGCAGATGCAGCCTACATTGGGTAAGTTACAAACCCCAAGCCCTCTCCCTACTCACCCAGAAAGGAGATTACCCCCTGCAGAGAATATTCCTCCAGGATGGGGATTTTATCCTGGTCATGTGTTATGTCTCACCTGTAACCACAAGTGAGAGTCCAAATGTCCCACAGCAACAAACACGAACAAATGAATATCAGACACCACAGAGTTAACTCCTCTCTGTAATCTTCGTTGGCAGCTCTCCCATAAACTGTCTTTGAACCAAGATAATGAGTCACTGGATGATTCAGAGCCAAAAGGGCAAACAGAAGACTTCTTCCATGCTGTGAGGTAATTAACAAGTTGATCCAGACAAGGCTCCAGAGTTAACACGCCTCCTTATATTTCCTGAAGGGGAGTGTCAGTCTCTTAATCAATCTCTGATTCGACATCTCCTTCCAGTTTGTGCTTGACATTTCTGCTTACGCCTGTTCCTTGCATCAAACCAAGATTCTTCACTTTGATCTTCATCTAAGGTCTCTGGCACGTTCTCCTGATTCTCTGCTGACACAGGTGTAATTAACGAGGAAGGTACAGGAGAGGACGAGGACTCCGGAACCTCCAGCAAAGCAGGTTGAAACCCCAATGCCCTATCTTCCTCCTCCTCCTGACACCCATTTATGTCACTTAACAAGGCAGGCTCAAACCTTAATGCCAGGTCTTCCTCATCACTCGAGCCTATGTCTTCTGACATAGCAGGCTTGATCCTCTGAGTCACAACACTATCCCTCACCGTAGGGCCCTTCCCCCGAGTCTGATGATCCGGATGCGGCTTCGATGGAAATTGTGTATGATATAACCGGATAAGGTCCGGGGCATGCACTTTAGACGCATCCTCCCAAGAACAAATCTCTGTTTCATTCTCCAGTCTCCCAACGAAGTACTGAAATCGTTCTTTCAGCCATTGTGAGTCATGAATGCCAACTACCGTAGCATCAACAACAGGATCATCGCTGGGTCCGGATGGAGAATCCGTATCATCGGGAGAACGGAGAGTGCATGAAGGGGTGTCAGGAACTAGAAGGGAATGGTGGAAGACAGGATGAATGCGCATGGAGCGCGGTAGGGTGAGCCGATAAGCAACGGGATTGATGACCACCTCAATAGGGAAGGGACCAATGAAGCAATGATCTAACTTCTTAATCGGACGATCAACCTAGAGATGTTTCATGGACAACCACACCCTGTCCCCCACAGCCAGTGGAGGCGTCGCCTGACGCGACCGATCGGTGAACCTTTTATAGTCCGCCTTGGCCCGTTCCAGTTGTTGGGAAATCAATTGATGCATGGCATGAAATTCAGATAAAAAGTCTCGTGTTTCTGGAACCAGGGAATCCAACACTGACAAAGGAAAAAACCTCGGATGGTAACCCACGTTTGTGTAAAAAGGCGACATGTGGGTGGAGGTGTGCTGAGAATTGTTAAAAGCAAACTCCGCCAAAGGAAGATAGGTCACCCAGTCGTTTTGTCGTTGATTAACAAAACATCTGAGGTATTGGGTGAGGATGCCAATTACTTTCTCAGTCCCACCATCGGTTTCCAGATGGTGCGCCGACGCTAAACATACTTGTATCCGTAATGCATTCATTAGGCTCTTCCAGAATTGAGCGGTGAACTGGACACCACGATCTGAAACAACTCTGTCCGGTAAGCCATGCAAGCGGAATACATGTTGCAGAAAAAGTTGGGCAGTAACACGAGCCGATGGTAACCTTCTACATGGAATGAAATGGGCCATCTTGGCCATGGAATGAAATGGGTGAGCATGTCAACCACCACAAGTACCATCGTATAACCCGACGAAGAGGGCAAGTGTGTTAAAAGGTCCATGGAAATTGCCCCCCGGGGTCGGTTCGGAGTCGGTAGTGGTTGAAGAAGACCAGGAGGTGCACCCAATGCAGCTTTTGCTTGCCGACATGGTACACAAGAGGCAACATAAGCAAAGACATCATGCCGGAGTCGAGGCCACCAAAAAGTCCTTGTGACCAAATGAAGGGTTTTGAAGAACCCCAAATGGCCAGCAACTGGATTTGTTTGACATTGAGTCATGATGAGAGCTCTAAGTGTCCTGGTGGGTACATACAATCTGCCCTGATGTCTTAGTAAACCCTCTTCCAGAGTCCATGGAGAATCAGGACCAATTTCCCCCATTCGTTGCTGCGCCCAATCATCCAAATGTTGCGCCTCTCGTATGCGAGCCCTCAAATCCACTGGTTTCTGGATCATAGCCAAAGATTCTGGTGGTAGCACTGTAGGTGGAGGAAGAGGTTCTTCAGGACACAGATATTCTGGTTTATGAGATAGGGCATCAGCTCTTCTATTCTGACCACGTGACCGAAAAATTGAACCTAGCAAAGAACAACGACCACCGGATCTGTCGTTGGTTCAATTTCTGAGCAGGGTCAAGTGCTCCAGATTATAGTGATCTGTCCTAACCTCCACCTTGTGCCGGGCCTCCTCAAAGTGATGTCGCCAGACCTCAAACGCAATCTTGATGGCCAGCAACTCTTTCTCCCAGATTGTATAATTACGCTCGGAAGTAGTAAGTTTCCTTAAGTAATATATACATGGAAAAAGAGGTGCACCATCCGCTGGGGCTTGTAACATCGCCCCAATGGCCATGTTAGATGCATCCGTCTCCACAACAAATGGACGATGGGGGTCAGGATGCCTCAAGATCGGTTCCGCAATGAAGGCTTTCTTGATGGCCTCAAAGGCCTGTTGCTGTGGAGGCCCCCACTGGAATGGAACCTTCTTGCGAAGGAGCTGGGTGATGGGATCCGTTAGTTTGGCAAAACCCGGAATGAAGGACCTGTAATAATTAGCGAACCCCAAGAGCTGTTGCACATCTTTTACTCAACGAGGGGGTTCCCAACTACATAGAGCCTCCACCTTACTCAGGTCCATAGCAATGCCTTCGGGAGAAATGATATGTCCCAAGAACTCTATGGAAGTCTGGAAAAAGAAGCACTTCTCCAGCTTCGCATATAGTCTATGCTCCCAAAGACGTTGTAATACCTGACGGACTTGGTGAAGGTGGCTTTCCCTGGAATTAGAATAGATCAAAATGTTGTCCAGGTACACCACCATGAACCGATCAAGCATGTCCCTAAAAATATCATTCATGAAATGTTGAAAGACCGCAGGTGCGTTGGTCAATCCAAAAGGCATTACCGTATATTTGAAGTGGCCGTATCTAGTACCAAACACCGTCTTCCACTCATCTCCTTTGCGCATCCGCACCAGGTTGTAAGCCCGTCGAAGATCGAGCTTGGTGAAAATAGTGGCCTCTCGTAATTGTTCCATCAGTTCAGGAATGAGCGGCAATGGATAACTATTTTTCACCGTAATGGCATTTAACCTGCGGTAGTCACAACATAAGCGCAAATCCCCCGTCTTCTTTTTCACAAAAAGGACAGGAGCGGAAAGAGGAGACGAGGTTGGTCTGATAAACCCCAGGGCCAAGTTCTTGTCCAGAAAATCTCGCAAAGCGACCAATTCGGGCTCAGACAGTGAATACAAACAACCCTTGGGTAGCGGAGCATTAGGCAAAAGGTCCACAGGACAGTCATAAGGTCGATGCAGGGGTAACCGATCCGCCTCCTTCTCACTAAAAACATCTGAAAAGTCAGATAATTCAGGAGGTACAGAGACAGCAGAGGCGGTGATGTCTTGACCAGCACAGATGTATTTTAGATGGTCCACACACTGGGGGCTTAGGAACGAAATGGTGTTCTGTGTCCATGCTACCTGAGGATCGTGCAACCATAGCCAAGCCATTCTGAAAACCAAGGGGAGATGGAGGTCCGAGGTGATATAAAAACTAATCGCCTCCTCATGGTCCCCAATAACCAGGCATAATGGCTGAGTAGCAAAACGAATAGGCCCAGACCACAGTTCCTGCCCATCAATAGTTTCCACTTTTATGGGAGGCTCCACAGCAACCACGGGAATTTTATAATGTGTGACAAAAGCCCAGTCCATGAAATTGGTAGTAGCCCCCAAGTCCACCAATGCAACCGCAGGAATCCCCTCCGACTGGGACTGCAAGAAAACCTGCGTGTCCAAAAGCAAATGTTGGGGAGGACCAGAGTTCACCTCTGCTACTTCGGGCGGTTGTGTAGTATGTGCCTGACCTAGGGTTTCCCTGAGGCTGGGCCTGCCCCATTTCCCAATGGTACAGGATGAGATTCGGGCACTGGCTTTTGTACCCCTTGTCGTTTACGAGGACAGGAACTGGCAAAATGTCCTGATCCTCCACAGTACAGGCACAGGCCTCCCTGAAATCTCCGTGTGCATTCCTGTGCCATCAACTGAGGGCGAAGCGCACCCAACTCCATCGGTTCCTCAGTCCTGGTCACGGCATTACAGGATACCAGGGGCGTTGGTTGAATGGAAGGTTGCGGCCGTGAGTGGGAGGGCAGCTCTGGAACTGAGTGTTTGGTCTTGCGCCATTGAAGCTGGGCGTCAATGCGCAAACATTGCACCACTAGCGCATCCAGGGTTAGAGCCTGCTCTACATGCACCAACTCATCTTGAATTTCTTCTGCCAAACCCTCCTGAAAAGCATCCATGTGAGCTGCCTCATTCCAAGTAGAGTCCATGCAGAGCAGACGAAATTCTGCAATAAACTCTTGCAAAGGGCGTTTCCCCTGACGAATGTCTTTTAAACGCCTGGCTACAGTTTGAGTTTTTATGGGGTCCTCATACATAGCACGTAAATGTTGCCAAAAGCCCTGATAGTTGTTCAATAAAGAACTATCTTGCAACAACAGAGGAGTGGCCCATCTTGCAGCCGAACCCGACAAAAGACTGATAATAAACCCCACCTGAGCCCGGTCATCAGGGAAATCTTCTGGCCGTAAAGACATAAACAGTTGACACTGCCCCATAAAAGCTGGGAACATTTCAGGCTATCCAGAGAATTTATCCGGCACAGCCACCAGGCATTTCCTATGGGGAGGGGCCAGAGGATTAACTGGAGCTTGCATTATGGTGAGGTGATTAACCAGCTGGGTTACTTGCTTTCACAATTCCTGGTTATCCTGCAACAGTTGAGATATCTGCTGCTGCTGCTGCTCTAGCTGTTTTTGCTCCGTTTTAGTCAGAAAATGGAATTTGGGTCCAGATCAAAAATGTTATGTCTCACCTGTAACCACAAGTGTGAGTCCAAATGTCCCACAGCAACAAACACGAACAAATGAATATCAGATACCACAGAGTTAACTCCTCTCTGTAATCTTCGTTGGCAGCTGTCCCAGAAACTGTCAGTCTGTGCTCCATTCAAAATCCAAGAAAGAAATACTCAGACTCCAATGATTAGAGCAAAGTTTTTCTTTTACTGAAATTCAAAGTAGAATTCTGTAAAGTAAAGTAAAATTCTACAGGTAGAATTCTGAATCTAAGGATTTAGGCGCGCAGATCCCATATACAAAGGGATGGAATTGTTCCCACCCCACAAAGTTCAAAAGATTCTCCCAATTAAAAGTTCTGAATATGATCACATGGGCATCTTCAGGTGGTGATGAGGCCTCTGTCCATTGACCTTGACATATTTTGATAAAACTTCTCAGCTGCGCAAAGGAAAGAAGGCTAAGCAAGGAAATAGAAACTTAAGAGCAGGAATTTATACTCTCCCCCCCCATTCCTCATTTATACAACACAAGAATGTAACACCTCCAGCCCTCTTCCCAGATGCAAGCCCCCCTCCCCCCGTTACTCATGGCAGCCGAAAGATGCAAAGCAGTAGAAAAGTAGAAAAGATCTTGAAGGCTGACAGAAACTGTCTTTGAACCAAGATAATGAGTCACTGGATGATTCAGAGCCAAAAGGGCAAACAGAAGACTTCTTCCATGCTGCAAGGTAATTAACAAGTTGATCCAGACAAGGCTCCAGAGTTAACACGCCTCCTTATATTTCCTGAAGGGGAGTGTCAGTCTCTTAATCAATCTCTGATTCGACGTCTCCCTCCAGTTTGTGCTTGATGTTTCTGCTTATGTCTGTTCCTTGCGTCAAACCAAGATTCTTCGCTTTGATCTTCATCTAAGGTCTCTGGCACGTTCTCCTGATTCTCTGCTGACACAGGTGTAATTAACGAGGAAGGTACAGGAGAGGACGAGGACTCCGGAACCTCCAGCAAAGCAGGTTGAAAACCCAATGCCCTATCTTCCTCCTCCTCCTGACTCCCATTTATGTCACTTAACAAGGTAGGCTCAAACCTTAATGCCAGGTCTTCCTCATCACTCGAGCCTATGTCTTCTGACATAGCAGGCTCAATCCTCTGAGTCACAACAGTCAAGGGTGGGTCCAATGCCAGTGGATGCCAGCACTCACTGTACCACCTGGTCAAGGAACGCCCTGGACCCAAAGAGAATCAGCCATTCCTTCTCAGCTCAGCGATCTGCACAGGGAGCAGAGGCCAGCAATCCCCCTCTTCCCATGCAGGGAAGGAGGAAACAACTGGCCTTTTTATGGCAGGGTCCTAATCAGGCCACCCTTGGCCCCACCCTGCAGAGGCCCTTCTTCCAAAGGGCCCCAACTCAACCAGGCAAGCAACCCTTACAAGACTTTGTATGGGACTTTAGAAGGGTTGCAAGCCACCTCATGAATTGGCCTGAGAGAATTCTGTTGCACTATTTCAAGAACACTATTGACCCTGAAGTAAAAAAGGCCTGTAACGTTAGAGGAACCTCCGACACGCTTCAGGATTGGTACCCAATGTTCCTCAAGCTAGACCGGGATATCAATTCACAGAAAAAATCTATACCTGAAGGGCTTCCTAGGAGAACTGTGGCCAGGCAACCTCTGACCAGACCTGCTAAAGCTGCTCCTACCCGACCCACAAGAATAATAAAGTGTTATCATTGTGGCCACGATGGCCATAGAGCAGTTTGGCTCCTGCACCGGTCTCACAAGCTCCACAATGAAGGTCTAATACAGCCGCCAGGGCCCGAAAAATTCAATGGAAGCCTCCAGACGCTAGCCGGTTTGCTAAACACACCGTAGAAGGTCCCCTCCACACAGAAGGGAGCACTGAACTTCCAACCCAAGAAATTCTCCCCAGAGAAGCTGATGATGAAGATGACTCTATGGTGAGTGCTGCCATCACACCCTTTACAGTCAAAGTGAAGTTAGTGGTGCCTGACACAGGGGAGGCAGGGGAGGTAGAAGCCATAATAGATACTGGTTGTTCCAGATGCCTGATTGGCCTCCCCATTGTTGAACAATTATGAATAAAAACAAAAAACCTGAAACAGCCAATCAGGTTTGAGCAAGTAGATGGGACTTTAATTGGGGGAACCCCAGCCACCAAAATTACAGAGTTAATCAAACTACAGATGGGCAGTCACCATGAACTCAGAAGTTTTATAGTGGCTCTGAAAATGTCAGAATGTACTATTGGCATTTGCTTGATTAGATAAATGGGCCCCGACCATCAGGTGGGAGGATGGACACCAAAAAATCATAATTGGGGTTGGCCAATTACCCCCCCTTCCTCCCACAAAGAAACTACCACCCAACAGAAATCCCCAACCTGAAACAGCAGCCATCGCCTCAGATTCTCCTCCATGTGCCTCACAAGTCCCCAAACAATATAAAGACTTGGCAGAGGTGTTCAGAGAAGAGGAATGCAATGTTTTACCTCCTCATCGAGCCACTGATTGTGCTATAGAGTTAGAACCAGGAGCAAAACTGCCAAAACCAAAGATGTATTCCATGACACCAGCTGAAATGACTGAATTGAGCAAATACATTAATAACAATTTGGACAGAGGTTTAATTGAACCTGACAAATCTAGATTGGCTGCCCCAGTGCTATTCAAAGAAAAGAAAGATGGCGGCTTGAGATTATGTGTTGTTTTTAGGGGCGTGAATGCCATGTGTGTGAAAAACATGTACCCCTCCCCCACATGAAAGACTTATTAAAAGACAAGGTCTTCACCAAACTAGATCTGAGAGAGGCTTACTACTGAGTCTGCATAAAGGAGGGGGACAAATGGAAAACTGCCTTCAACTGCCTTTTGGATAGCTTCCAATTCCAAGTCATGCCTTTTAGGCTCCAAGGGCCCCCCACAGTATTTATGCAACTCATCAATGAAGTGTTATATCTACACCTGTACCAAGGGGTCCTTATTTACTCTGAATGACATTCTTATATTCAGTTGAACATGTCAAATTGGTCAGAAAGTGCTAAAAAAACTTTTAGCTGCCAAGTTATATGTAAAACTGTAAAAATGCGAATTCCACAAGAAATCACTGGATTACCTAGGCTATCGAGTATTCAACCAGGGAATTGAGATGGACCCTAGAAAAGTGAGAGCGATGCTAAAATGTGTTGCCAGAACACGTAAGCAACTTCAAAGCTTCCTGGGTTTTGCCAATTTCTATAGACAATTTATTCCTTCTTTTGCTGAGGTCTCCCTCCCTTTGGCAGAGTTATTGAAAACTGGACCTTCCCCACAACAAACTGAAACCCAGTCAACCCCTTGCTTAGACAATGGACTGTCAGAAAGTTTTTGAGACTTTAAAATGCTTATTTGCAGCTAAGCCCATTCTCCAGCACCTGGACCTGACAGACCTTTCATAGTCCAAGCTGATGCTAGTGATGTGGCTGTCATGGCCATTCTTCTCCAAAAGGAGTCTCAGAACTGGCTAATGACTTGTGCTTATGTGTCCAAAAATTTGACAGACACAGAGCGTAGATGGTGGTTTGGGAGAAAGAAGTGTTTGTAGTGCGATAGGCTTTGCTGACTTGGAGGCATTTCCTGGAATGGGTGAAGGAGCCATTTGAGGTGTGGACTGATCACAAGAACCTCGAGGCTCTAAAGACGCCTTGGAAACTATCACCTGAACAAGTCTGCTGGGCTCAATACTTCAAGTGGTTCAACTTTGAAATATATCCCAGGCTGGAAATATATACTGGAGGATGCCCTGTCAAGAAAACCCCAATTTGACAGTCGCTGAGAGGAAGTAGTGCAGACTGTGTTATCAGAAACCCAACCAGCAGGCCAAGTAACCACCCAAGGCAAAGCCAACCACAGCCCCAGACACCTAGAAGACAAATTGACAACTGAGTTGAAAGTGGCCCTTTTGACAGATCCCTGGTTTGTAGAGCATCACACCGACTTGACAATGAATGAGGGATTAGCTTGGAAAGGGACAAAACTTTATGTACCCAATAATCTAAGACTAATGGTACCAAAGTGTAACCATGACTCAAGATTGTGGGGGACACTTTGGGTTCTTAAGAACCCTGCATTTAGTCAGGAGGCAGTTCTGGTGGCCAAAAATGAAACCTGATGTTAAAGACCATGTGAAAAGCTGCTCAATTTGTGCAACAATGAAACACAGAACTGGAAAAACCCCTGACCTCCTTCAGCAAGTAGCTGAACCAGCAAAGCTGTGGGAAGAAATCCTGAGAGTGGATGGAATACAGTTATTTGGACTGTTACCGACTTATTCTCTAACCAAGAGAAGCCTGTAAAGGACTACCTTCAGCAAAGAAGCTGGCAAAACTGTTTGTGAAGCATTTCTATAGGCTACACAGAGTACCTTGTAGAGTAATATCACACTGAGGTGTACAGTTTACCACTAACTTCTGGAGGGAGTTTTTAAGGTCCATTGGGTCATCCCAAGGGCTATCCTCAGTGTTCCATCCTTTTTACAATGGGGCAGCAGAGAGAGCGAATGCCATGGTACAACAATGCATTAGATCAGGGGTGGGCAATTAATTTCTGTCGGGGGCCACATGGAAAATCAGATCTGCGTTCGAGGGCCGAACCAATTTTACAAAAGGTCATTATAAAGGACCCATTATAAAATTCAGCAAATTATATATAAGAATATTATATATATATATATATATGGATCTTTGGTTGTTCGGGTTTTCTCCCGCGTAAGATTCGAAGTATCTAGGCAACGTTTCGATGAAGTCTCATTCATCATCTTCAGGCTTCTGTCTCCGGCTCTGTGCTTCTCAGAGTAATGTGAGATTGCAGCTGCTTCCTCCTTTTAACTGCCAGTGGGGGTGGGACTTGATTGGGTGGGGGCTTGGCTGTGTTCTGATTGGGTGGGGGTGTGTTCTCATTGGTAGGGGGTTTGGCTGTGTTCTGATTGGTAGGGGGGTTAGCCGTGTTCTGATTGGTTGGAGGCGTGTTCTGTTCAGGTGGGGGCTTGGTTGTGCTCAGGTTAGTCTTACCCACTTCAAACCCCTCTGAGCCATACATGAAGCAAACCGACACCCACTATGAAGATGCAG
>NW_020769370.1:5914449-5940304 GCF_900518735.1 Pseudonaja textilis
ACCAAACCAAGTTAACCAACCTACTCCAAGACCCCGCATACAAACCCTGTCAAACCGCACGGTGAAGGGGAAGCCCGGAGTGCTGCCGGGTTGCCTCCTCCAACCAGCCTGCCCACCCGCCCGCCGGGCGGAACCCTTCCCGCTCCTTGGCGGGAAGACGCTCCCACCTGCAAACTTTGCCTTTGCAAAGTTTAAGCCTGGAAGCCCCGGAAAAAAAGGGGGGATCGGCGGGGACTCACCTTTGGAGAGGTCGCACTCGAAGGTGATTTCGAACTCCCAGCCGAGGCCTTTGCAAAGTTCTTCTTTTTCCTACCCCGAGAGCGCTCCGCACTGTTTTGCAGCTTTGGGGGCCACGCGGCGCAGGGCCATACGCCACGCCCAGTGATTTTTTTTCAGGTGCGGGCCGGATTGGACAGACCAATGGGCCGGATGCGGCCCGTGGGCCGTAGTTTGCCCACCCCTTCATTAGATGCTATGTAAATTATCAACAGGAAAACTGGGCGGAGATGTTGCCATTTGCCGAAGTTGCTTATAATAATGCAGTACAGGTTTAACTCCGTTCCAAGGCAACACCAGCATGGAATTTGTCCCTATGCTGGAATAGGGACCTCCCACATCCAAGTCCTTAACAGAATGAATGAACTCATTAAAAAAGGGTTGGGAAGAAACAAAAAAAGCTTTGACTGAAGCTGCTGAGGAAGACAAAAAGCAAGCAGATAAACATAGATCCCTCCAACCACCATTTAAAGTAGGGGACAAAGTGTTTTTGTCAACTAAATATCTAAGATTGAAACTTCCCAGTAGGAAGTTGGGCCCTAAATTTTTAGGTCCATTCCCTATATCAAAGATAATCAATCCAGTCACAGTCCAATTAAGTCTTCCCCAACTATTGGGGAAAATACACCCAGTGTTCCCTAATAATTTATTGAAACCAGCTGTAAGTTCTAATCTAAGGCCCATCCCAACAGCCCCCCCCCCAACCTTTGATCATGCAGCCTTTGATCATTATGAAATGAAGAAAATCCTTGATTCCAGATTGTACCGAGGGAGGTTACAATATTTGGTATTGTGGAAGGATTACCCTTTGTCAGAGGCTCCATGGGTAAAAAGTTGGGATGTACATGCTGATACATTGGTTAACCAATTCCATAATGAATTTCCTAACAAACCGAAGGGACCTCTTGGAGTGGGGAGAGGAGGTTAAGGGCATTGCATTAACCCCTGATTGTGATTTGTTTATTATCTTTTAGGAGATGAACTTTCCAAGGGGGGGCGGGATGCCAGTCAGCTTTGGAAACCATATTCCACACTGCCACATAGCCTGAGGAGTTGGGAGGGGGGTGATTTCATTTGAGTAGTTCTAGTAGACAAAATAAAATTATTTTTTAGTTCAAGGTTATTAAGTGGGGCACACCAGAGAAAAAGGATCTTACACTGAGACAGATCATGATTGGTCCATGTGATGTGATGATGGGAGAAAAGGGAATGGATTGTAGTTTGGGACATTGTGGGAATCCAGGAAACTTTAGTTTCGAGATTTCACAGATATGCCAGGTGCTATTTGAATAAAGGTATTTTTGAGATTATGCTTGTCTTGGAGTTACTAATTGGAATGGAGATTTACTGGAATGCTGACACCTGTATTAATTTTGGTCCCGTCTTCAATGTTTCTTCTATGAGGAATACTAGGTTGTCGGAAAACACTTGGACCTTATATTCTTCTTGTTTTATTTTGAGCCCTCTTATTTCCCGATTCGATTTCATTCTTATTTGCAACATCTCTAGCATTAGGATAAAGAGCAGAGGTGACATTGGACAGCCTTGCCTTACCCCTTTCATTATTTTGAATGGATTTGTACATTCCCCATTGATTATTATACTTGCTTTCTGGGAGGAATAAATTGACTCAATCATAGTTTCAAATCTATCTCCAAATTTCATTCCTTTTATCTGTTGAATCATAAACTTCCAGTTGACCTTATCAAAGGCCTTTTGAGCACCCAGAAAAACTAGAGCCACCTGTTTTTCTGGATGGGCCTCATAATACTCTGATATATTAATTACTGTCCCAGTGTTATTCTTTATCTGTCTCATCAGTGAAAATCCATTTTGGTCTGGATGTATTTTCTTATTTAATAATTTTTTCATTCTTTCTGCCATGATGTTCATAAAAACTTTATAATCAGCATTTAATAAAGAAATAGGACTATATTTTTTAATCTGCATGGTATCCGTACCTTCTTTTGGTACTAGGGAAATATAAGCTTCTCTCCATGAATTTGGTAACTTTGCCTCTGTTAGTACCTCATTACAGACCTCCAATAGTACTAATTCAATCACTTCACCTATGCTTTTATAAATTTCTCCTGGTAGTCCATCAATCCCTGGAGTTTTATTATTTTTTGTCTCTGAATTCTTCCCTTAATTCTTCTATTGTGATATCCCTATTTAATATTGCCTTTTCCTCTTCTGTTAATATTCAGGGGTGGGATTCTACTGGTTCTATAGAATCCCTTGTTAACTTTCTAAGCAGTTCGGAGAACCGGTAGTCAGAAGCAATCTGGCAGACAGCCTAGACTTGCTGTCTCTGGAGCTTTTGGGGCTTGGCTTTCTTAAAGGGGGAAAGTTTTAAGATTTTTACACTGCTGTTGGGAGGAATTACTTCCCTGGACAATCAGCACTTTGAAGAAATAATTGAATAATGAAGCAAAGCTTTTAGTAACAGAGAACCAAGATCAGTGACATTCAGCAAGGCTTCCTGGCTCGCTAGAAAGATTGACATTCAAACATGAGTTTACATACTTTTTCTGAGTTTTGGTCTAAAACTGGTTTTTGGTGAAGGTTAATTCTGTGCTTGGTGAAGTTTAATCGGCTTCAACAAGCAACAGCTACTGTTGTGATTTAATTATTTGTATTGTACTTGATTTTTTTTCTTGCCTTATGGTTTCTTTTTCTATCTGGGGTGGGGTCTTCCTTCACGGCTTTAATACTATCTAGAACTGTCCTTTTGGGGTATACTTCCAAGAGGCAGGATGCAAGCTTGGCACTGATTTTTTTTACTGCCTTTCTGGGGGGCATGTGACCTTTCCTTAAATCTGGATGATTTCCTTAGGATATCTTGTGAGGTGAGTGAGACCAGCTGGTATTTTTAAGTGGTGCAAATGGATCTAAGGATTGCTTTTCCTGGGTGTCCTTTTTCTGGAGAGCTTAAATGACTTCTCTGCTAAAGGGTTTCACTTTATGAGCAAGAGTTGGCTGCTTGATAGTTATCACTGCATTTTAAATATTTTCATTCCTCAAGGTGCTCTGGCACCCTGCCTGATTTGTAACTCCAGCTTGCAGGTATTTTTAATCTAATGATTGGTATTTAGGGCAGCTTTTTGCAAGCTTTTTTTGTATTTTTGTACAGGTAATCGTTGACTTACAACAGTTCATTTAGTGGCCATTCAAGTTACAATGTCACTGAAAAAAGTGACTTATGACCATTTTTCACACTTATGACTTTGCAGCATCCCCACTGTCATGAGAGGCCAGGCAAGGAGAAGCACCCCTTGACACGAGTGACATTGAGTTGGCCACGCCCACCCAGTCACATGACCACCAAGCCACACCCACCAACTAAGCGATGCCCACAGAACCAGTTGTTAAAAAAACTGAATCCCACCCCTGGTTAATACTGATATATCTTTTCCTTTTAGGTAAAGTTTTATTTTATCATCTGCAATCTCTTCTTGTTTATAAAGCTCCTTAAAAAATTCTTGTGCAATCTTTTTTTTTCTTATCCATATTGTTTTGTAGATTCCCCTCTTTGTCTTGTAACTGCTGGATTATTCTTTTTTCTTTTTTTAATTTATAGGCTAGCCATCTCCCCAGTTTGTTTGCATTTTCAAAATAGTTTTGTTTTACAAACTTCAAATTTCTTAAGTTTTTTCCTGTTCCAATATATTTAATTTATGTTTAGCTAGGGCTTTTTTATTTTTAATTTGGTCATCCCCCAGTTTTCCTTGTAGTTGGGCTTCTAAATGTTTGATCTCCTCCTGTAAGATATTATATTCTTTCTCTTTTTCTTTTTTCCTCTTTGCTGTATAAGCTATCGTTAATCCTCTTATATAGGCTTTCATTGTATCCCACAAATTCTGTAGTGATGTATGTTTTTTATTATCTTTAAAAAATAATTCTAATTCTTTTATAATTTGTTCAATATATTCCTTCTCTTTTAGAATGTGTGGGTTCAATGTCCATCTCCCTCTCTTCCTTTCCTGTCCTTTCCACACTATTGTGAGAGGATTGTGATCTGCCCATGTATTTGATGTAATTTCTACCACTTCTATTTTTTTACCTAATGCTACATTTATCCAAGCCTTGTCTATCCTTGACCAGGATTTGTGGGGATTGGAATAAAAGGTATGTTTATTTTCATCTGGGTTATAGATTCTCCATATATCTATTAAATTTAGTTCTTCTCCCATATCAAAAAAGCTTTTGGGAAGAATTCTTTTTTAAAATTCTTTTGGTCACCAGTGTAATCTTTCTTTATATCTACGATCACATTATAATTGCCAATGAAACATATATCTTCTTTCCCCACTCTATAATTTTATCATGAACATTTCTATAGATTCCTTTTTATTATTATTAGGTGCATAGATTACTACTAGCAATATATTTTTCTGCTCCAAAATTAATTCAATCATCAGTATTCTTCCCTTTGTGTCTGCATATATTTGATTAGCCTTTATCCCTTTTCTGATATACACTGCCACCCCTCCTTTTTTCCCCTCTGCTAGTGCTACATAGAGTTCCCCTAATTTGTCACATTGTAAATATTTTTGATCTTGTTTTTTAATGTGTACCTCTTGGAGGCACACAATATCCATTTCCTGCTTTACTAATTTGTGAAGGTTTGTTTTCTTTTGAGTGGGGAATTAAGTCCATTGATATTTAACAAAAATAGTTTCAATTTGTTTTCCATTATTTTATTGTTGTGCTATTTGATGCCTTCTATTGTTTTTTGCATCCCTTTGGCCTCTTGTTCTTACTCCTTATTGGGATTCTCTCTCCTCCTTATTCTCTTCCTCCTGTTCTTTTCCTTTCCTTTCCGGTCTTTGATCTTCCTGGCTTGTCTGTTCTAGTTCCTCTCTGTTGCTGTACTCTTCTTCTGGTCTGACAAGTTGATCGTGGAGTTCTTGTGCCTTGTCCAGTGTATCTACTTTAATTTTCTTTTCTTGCCAGGATATTAGCATCCCTTGTGGCGTTATCCATCAGAATAGAATGTTTCACTTATTTGCCAGAAACCAATAACCCTTTCTTTGTTCACGGACTCTCCTTGGGATTTGTTTCAACATTATTATTTCTTTGATTATATGTCATTGGTTCATCTCTGATGATTTTGTAGATAATGTATCTTACTTTCTTTCAGGCAAAACATATATGGGCTTCCTTCGGCAGCTTGTGGCATCTAGTGTAATTAGTATAGACTCTATAGAGTTCGTCTAGTTCATTAATTATTTCTTCCTGCTGAAGAGCCTCTGCTATCAGTTCTGCCTTGATCATCACAAGATCTTCCTCCTTGGTCTCTATTACATTTTGGAACCTTAGGTAGAACGAAGCCTGGTCCATCTCCAAATGGATCAAGGAGTTTTCCAAGTCCTTAATTAATCCTATCATTCTCTGATCTACTAGATCTATTTTTTTCTTCTGTTTGTTCCGTTCTTGTTTCTATTGATTTTATTCTTTGATCATTCTTTCTGGATTGCATCTTGTATCAAACCCTTTCTTTCAATTAATTTCTGGATATCACTTTTAACTTCTCTTTTCACTTCTTCCATTTCCGCTTTCATTTCTCCATGGTTTTTGGTAATGTTTTCTTGGAGCTTCACCATAGTTTCCTGGATCAATAATAATGTAGCCTGCATGGTTTGCATGCTTAATGTTGTATTGGACTTTTCTGTTGTAAACATTCCTTTAATCAATCTCTGGTTTGATGGAGAGGCAGCCGCTATGGATAAGGTTAGTATAGTTTTCTTCCCAGTCTTTGATGTGGTAATTGTAGTACTTGTCATTTCTTTCAAAATTCTATGTTGCTCTCCTAAGATTCTGTATATGTTCTCCTAAATTACCATCCAATACTCTCTGAGACTTCTCCCTCTTTAGCTATACTCTTTCCCACTTTTATTTATTCTAAATTCACTAGTCTTTTATATATTATACTATGTTATACTATAATAGATACTATATTATTTGCAGTCAATCTATAATAATCAATAATAAAGTATATCTTATGAATTAATATACTCCATGCTACTTAGTAAAACTAACTATGATAATTGGATTGTAATATGATATATACTGTACTATATTCTAAATCACAAACAGCAAATAAAATCTTATATATTAATATATTCCATACTAATTAATCCTAACAATAATAATGGTATTAGGTAGTAAATGCAATCTATTCAATATTAGTAATAATACTTATAAAAAATTAATAAATGAATAAAAATAAATAACTCTAAATTTCAATGTATCTTTAAATAGATATAGATATAAATATAAGTATATACATATATAAATATAAATATATACCAATCTATGTAAGTATATATAAATGAATAAATATAATTTAATATGAATATGAATATGAATATAAATACAAATTTATATGTGTGTGTGTGTGTGTGTGTGTGTGTATTTTCTTAAGTTTTTGCGGGTACTTACATGTATGGCATTCAGCTTTGTTCGGGTATTTTCCCACATCATTGCAGTTGTGCTTTTAAAGTTGTAGCAACATTTCGGCAAAATCTCATCTGCCATCATCAGGCTTCTGTATAGTGTTCATCTGTGAGTCAGACTTTCACAGCCGTTTATGTTTTAAATTTGGTGCTGGCCTATGCTGTGCCAGAATGGTTTTTTCTTCATCCTTATTGGTTGGGAGTCTTGGTCTGTGTTTATTGGTCTTGGAATTTGCTGTGTTCTGCTTGATTGGTGTTTCTAAAATATCTTCTGTTTTGTGGCTTTTTTTGTCTTGATTGGCTGGCAACATTGTGTTTCCTGTATTGGAGGCTTTTAGTGCAGCTTGGCTCCTAGTAAACAGACGTCTATCATTTATTAGGAAGCTAGGTTTCATCTGGGTGCCTGGTTGGGGTGTGTTTGAGCTGGAGGTATCAGGGGGAGTGTGTTTGTGCCCAGGTGTTTGCCTGGCTTGTGGTGGGGAGAATTTTTTGTTTGAGAGTGCAGGCTTCCAGATAATTGACAGTCTGGTGGAGTCATCTCTTCTATTCAAGCTTTCAGGTCTTTTTCAATCTCTATGGTTTCTCTGATAATTCTTTAGCTGGGGTTTTCTATAATGGCTAGGATTTTGGTGCCATTGAAGTCGGTGCTATGACCTGTGGCTTTCATGTGTTGGACTAGTGAGGAAGTGTGTTCCAGTTTTTTTACTGCATTTTGTGTTCATCCAGGTGGGTACTTATTCTACATTGGTCTGTCCAATGTATGTGGCAGGGCATGATGCATTGGGGACTTCATATATGCATTGGTTTTCCAGGTCAATTTTATCTTTGGGGTTTCTTAGGATGGCTGCTATTTTTCTGCCTGTTTGGAAGGAAGTCTTGATGTGATGTCTGTGTAGTATCTTACTGATTTTGTCTGTAGTACCTCTTATGTAGGACAGGACAGCTGTTCCATAGGTCTGTTCATCTTCTAGGTCTCCATTATGTCTTAGTGTGTTTTTGTGGCACCTTGGAACCGGCAAATAGGGCTGTTGTATTGTAATACTAATTCTAATTCTAATTATTTTAAAATAATAATGGTGAATTACTGGAATGATGAATTAATAGTTGAGTAAATTGCAGACCTGACATAATAAGAAGATAAAATATAATGAATATGAAGATATATAATGATGTATTAAGGATTTAAAGAAATAGATCAAGCAATGTATTGAAAAAATTATAAAATAAGATGGAAAAAGCTTGAAAATTAAAATTAAAGAAAATTTAATTCTTAAAAGTTTAAGAAAAGATAAGTTATCAAATGTGAAAGATGAATATGAAATGTAAGTCAAGCCTGTAATGGAAATGTGTTGACCTGGAATCATGCTGTTCAACGAAAAAAATTTTTTTCTTTCTCTAATATAAAATATAAAATTGAATAAAATTCTTTGTAAAAAAAAGAGAAACAAATATAAAGGAATAATGTGCATTTATTTCATTCCATCATAATTTTCCTGCAAAGTTAATTCCATTTGTTTGGGGACCCCCTCCCCTTACACACATGTCTTGTGTTTTTATCATTACTTGTCAGAAAAGGTATAGACCAGTGATGTGAACCTATGGCACATGTATCAGAAGTGGCACGCAGAGCCATCTCTCTGGGCACGTGGAGCCATTACCTGTTGCTCTTCTGGGTTCCAGCACACCAGCCAGCTGGACTTCATGTGCACATCCACACGAAAAACCAGAAGAGCAGCTGCCTGGTGCGCATGCACATGCCAGGAAAATGATATTGTTTCCAGCATGCACATATGTGTCGACCACTTTCTGGTGCGCATGGGGCTCAAAGACCAGCAATGGGAAGAGTATCGGGTATGCATGCCAAAAGACGTGGAGAGGGGCAGAGATGTTGGCCAGGATGGACAGGCTTGGGCTTCCCTCCCTCTATGCCTGAGTGGGCTTCTTGTGTGGATGCAGCCCACAGCACATCCATGCTCTTGAGCACCTGGCCAGCTTGGGTACCCGTAAACAGCTGGCTGGCCCCTGCATAGCCCCCCTCCCACCTCTTTTGCCAAGGAGGTGCAACCACTTCCCAGATGGTGCACTGTCCCAGGCATTCCTCCCACCTGGCTCAGCTCCTGTGCCTCCCAAGAAGAGCAGCAGCAGCAGGAGGAGGAAGGGCAGGAGTGACTGGCCAGCCACCGCAGCCTCTCCCATGCTGGTGAGCTGGGCCCTCAGCAGAGTCCATGTGGGCAGCTTACCTCCCCACTGGCAGCTCCTCCTCCAGCATCCCACATAGAAGTGGCAGCACAACAACTGCCACCGCCAGGGGTGAGGGTGCAGTGGAGGCATGGACAGCTAGGCTGGGGCTTCCCTCCTTCCCACCCCAAGTGGGCTTCTTTCATGGCCCCAACCCTCCAGTCCAGAGCACTGAAATGCATCTGTGGTCTGGAGCACCTGGCTGGCTCGGGTGCATGGGGCAGCATTTGCTGGTTGGGTGGATTGCTGCCCCATGCCCAAGCTGGCCAGTGCTCCGGAACCCAGAAGAGCAAGGGAGCAGAGCTGCCAGCCAGGATGGCTGGGACCATACAAGGAGGGAAGGAAGCCCCGGCCCTCCTGTATTCATCTCCACTGCCCACTCTTCTCCGGTGGCAACAGCTGTTGCACTGCCACTTCTCGGCAGGATGCTGGAGGAGCTGCCGGCGGGGAGGCGAGCTGCCTGCATGGCTTGCCAATGTGGGAGCAGCTGCGGTGGCCAGCCGGTTGCTCCTTCCCTTCCCCCTGCAGCTGCCACTGTCAACTCATAAAATATTTCCATGGTCTTTTAGAGTTGCCAACAGAAAGGGAGGGGGAGCACTGTGGCAGCTGCATTTTATAAATGTTTTCAAAGATAGTAACTAGGTGACCAAAGTTTCTGCCACACAAAATTCTAACTGGAGCAGGAAGAAGGCAGGGCCTCCTCGCTGACAGACCATAGATCACGACTCTCTGCAGCTATGGTCTGTGCTCTTTTGTTGGAGAGCCCCAATCATTACGATTAGGGGCTGAAGCTGCCTTGGAGGGGCGGCGGAGTAAGGGGAAGCCACAAGACAGGTTGAGGGGAGCTGCATCTCCCCTCCTGGGCTTGGTCTTTTTCCCCCGAAGACGACAGCAGCAGTGGTTTAAAATGGCCACCCCGAAGAGGAGGACTCAGCTGGATTAAGATTTGTGCAGGAGGGAAGAAAGAGGTGGATAACATCTGAACTGGGACAACTGGGCAATACAACTAAACAAAAGTACCCCGAGATTAAGGTAACATGGAATTTTTTAAAAAAGAAAAGTGAGTGGTAAAATTACAAAGGGACAGGAAAAAAATAAGAAAATATTTTTGACATCTAAGCGGGGCTTCGAACCGTGAAAGGAAGAAGCCGAACTAAAGATTTAACTAAATTGGACAAAAATATTTTGGGAATAAACAGGCATAAAATAAAGCTGGACTTAAGATTGTCAAAAAATAATAATAAAGTTTACAAATTGGAGACTGGACTGTGCTGGAATATTGAGGTTCAAAAAACCCTAAACAAAAAAATAGGGGGGAAAGATGAAGACTTTGTATAATGGAGAGTGCCACCTTTTGATAAAAACTTGAGCTCAAACAAAAGGGAAAGCATCCTGTTTCTGAATGAACTTGTGTGGATATAACATTAAAGAAATATTGAAACAAAGTAAGAATCTTAGAAAGTGAAAGCAGAACCAGAATAAAGTAAAAAGCAAGGAAAGACTGACTGTGGGATTGATTGATGTTTTTGGTATAGACCCTGGGCTGGAATAATTGAGAACTTTAGAAAAGTGAAAGAAGAAAGAAGGAAAGTAAAAGTGGTTTTTTTGTGGACTTTAACAATCATAAAATACAAGAGTGTGTAATGATGATATCTCTTCAGGAATTAAAAATGGAACTTAAAAATATGAAAGAATTACTACAGGAAAGAGGCGAATCACTTTGTTCTGTGTTAGAAAAAATGGAAATGGCGATTGAAGAACAAGATGAAAGAGCTTCAGAGGAGGAGGCGTTGACTCAAGGAGAAGACATTTTAAATAGACAATTAACACAAAGAATGTTACAAAGAAGTGGGGAAAGAAGGAAGGTTAAAAAGTTGAGATTTAAGAAGGCAATTAAAAGGGGGAATACCTGTGAAGTCAGGAAAGGCAGAAAGACCCAGCAGAAGAAAGGAAGAAAGACCCAGAAGAAAAGGGGAAAGGAAGATATTAAGAAAGAGAGGGGTATAAACTGGAATGAGAAAAGATATGGGGAAAAGAGGGGAAGGAGAAGCAGTAAGAAACAGATGCATGAAATAAAGAAATACGGAAACAGTAAAATGTTGAAAAGAAATTGTTTTTTCAGAGATAATGGTTGATGAATAAAAAAGGGGATTCTGCAGGGTGGCAAGGGGTAATAAGAATATTTCTGCAATTAAAAATATTTAGAAAATAGGGTAATATAAATACTGATAACTTTTATTAAAAGGGGGGAAAATATGCTGCGGAATCCAAATGAAAAGATGTAATGATTATTATTGTAACTTCTTAAAAATAATGGTTCATTGGGAATCAAGATGAGGGAATAAAGGTATATTTTAATCATTGAGGTGTCACACTCAAAGCAGTAAAAGGGGGGAAACCTATACTTGTTTTTTTTCCTTAAGTGTTAAAATTTGTATTAATCTAGAATTTATAAAAAGAATGTGTAATGGAAAGGAAATATAACAGACTAAAGAACCAACTAAATTAATAAGTTAATATAGACTATTAAAAGCAAGGAGAGACATTGGTAACCTATTATTATTATTATTATTATTAGGCAAACACATATTGTTTATCTTTATTTTTAAAATAAATATTAAAGGATTATATTTGAAATAATTGAAATGAAACAGAAAGATGTTTCGATTGAGATTAATGAAAGAGGCTAGAATTAATGTGTTTGTTTCTCTCCTTACTGAAAATTTGGAATGGAAAAGGTAATAATAGAATTAAGTATGCATATATGAATGTATAATTGCTGTCATATTTGTATGTAAAGGTGATGACCTGGAAATATGTTGTCCAGTAAAAAGAGATTTTTGTTTTTAATGTGAAAAAACTGAGTAAAATTTGATTTAAAAAAATTCTAACTGGAGCACATGATTGATGACTCTTGATTATGGATGTGTCCCATTGGAGAATATGAATTACGATACACCCAGACGGGTGGGGGAAAACCAGAGACAAGGGTGACAATGATGTGTCTCAGAGTCAGCTACACCCAGGCAATGACGGGCCTTTTAACTCCCAATAAATCCTTTTGTTTTGGAAGTTTGGCCCAAAACTCATGATTTAAATTGGGTTAAGTGCCGGAATCCTGACAGCCACTGCTGCTGCAGCAGCTGCTCTTCTGGGGAGGCAGGGCTGCACAGGAGCTGAGCCGGGTGGGAGGAACGCCAGGGACAGCACACCAACTAGGAAGAGGCATGCTGGCCAGGAAGCTGTTGCGCTCCCTTGGAAGAAGTGGTGGGAGAGGTGGGTAGCTGTGCTGGCTTGTTCTGAGGCCAGAAAGGGGCTCTGACTTTTCAGCGGAGGGAGGCCACAATGTGTATGTCCCGCCACCCCAATGGGGACCGGGGGGGAGGGAGGCACAAGGACCCCCAAAAGGCAAGGCGGAGTCGGCACATGTGCACAGGACAACTGGCCTTTGCGCATGCATGTGTGCCAGAAACTAGCAAACTAGGTGACCAGTGCACATGCCCATGCCGAAAACCAGAAGATCTGATTTTCGACGTGCGCATGCACGTGCCCACACCCATTTTGGCACTCGGTACCAAAAAGATTTGCCAACACTAGTATAGACATTCAGCTGAAATTGGCAATCCCTGATTCAAACCAAGTCAAAGATAATTATTCCTTAAACAGCTAATTGAGTGTTAGACCACTTTTTAAATAATCAAAACATGTTCATAGTAGATGCAGTAGCTCCATTATTTTCAAACAAGCAAATAAGGCTTCCTTCATGCATATTTTTCAACATATGGCAAAAATAAGTTAAATTTTGCAAACATATTGTGCAAACTTCAAGAAAATTAAATCTCTCAAGAGAACTGCCTCATAGGATATACTGTTAAGTGAAATAACGTGCCATGAAAAAGTCAGCATTTCCACTGCAATAATTTGCATTCTCTTGGAAATTTGGGTCTTAGTGACTATAAGCATTTGGGAAAACATGGAATGCATGAAAAGAGAGAAATCCCTTAGCTGCTTAAATGCATACAGTATTATGACTATTTGTTTAAAATTGTTCTTCCAAATATATTACTGTAGGGTCTTCTAGCAACTTAAATACATTGTAGTCTTTAAAGCATCCAAAAACTACTTTAAGGATTTTATATGGAGCCCAGTAGGTACAGAAATGGAACTCCTCTGCAACATTGCTTGTTAGATTTTAGTTTTCCTGTTTATTGGTTGCAGACTTCACTTCCAAATTTATAATTTGTAAAATACACAATTAAAATAAAGAGGCAATTTTTGTTGTTGGGACTATAGTGGGAGGGGATACAAATTACGTGGGAATGCATCACCATGTGGGTGGAGCCAGAATTTTCTGTTTTTACTTAGAATAGGTAGGAAAGGCACAGGCATTCACAACATTATAGTTTATTATGAAAACAATGCAATTTATTTACTTGCATCGAACATTATAATGCAACTGTTGCAAATTACATAATCATAACACATGATTTTGTTGCTATTATGGCTTATAATGTAGACCTATTGGAAGGGGATTTTTAAAAAAGATGTTGAATGCATTTGAAAAATTATGTTACAGTTGATATTTGTTTTTCATGTCTTTACATTATTATTTCATGTCAGGAAGAGCCAGGAAAGCTCCATAAAAGCAGTCCCAAAGGTACTTTTTCAGGAGGCAACTGGATTTTCTTGTTTCTTCTTTGAAGACGTTTCACTTCTCATCCAAGAAGCTTCTTCATCTCTGACAAGATAGTGGGGAATGGAAGGATTTATACTCCTTGCAGACAGCTGGTCATTTGCATTCTTTTAGACTTAGAGCAGGGTAGTCAAACTCAGGTCATCACACGATGAATCACAACTTTTTTCCCCTTCGTTAAACCAGGCATGGCTGTGGCCAGCACGTGATGGATCGGTCTGTGAGCCGCAAGTTTGACACCCCTGCTTTAGAGGGTCATTGAAGCACTTGGAGGTTTATCTGTCTCCTCAGGATCACCTGAGTAGTGCTCTTGGTTTCTATAGTCTGCAATTTTTTCCTCTGGAAATCCATTCCTACTCGCACACCATTCAAAGAGTGTTCATCCCAAATTGTATAGCTCAAAAGTCTGTAGAGATTCTCAATCATCCAGCTCATGGTTGTCCTAAAGGTGATTTTTCAGGAAGCAACTGGACTTCTTAGTTTTTTCTTTCACTTCACATGCAAGAAGCTTCTTCAGCTCTGACAGGATAGTGGGGAATGGAAGGATTTATACTCCTTGCAGACAGCTAGTCATTTGCATGAAAGCAGCTTAGGGGTCATTTTAATCTGGGATGTGAAGTTATTCAGTTCAACATTAAGTGTTATGAATATATATGTGTGTGTGTATGTATGTGTGTGTATATATATATATATATATATATCTCATCAAATGAATTATACCAGACAATGTGATTTTGAAATGATCCACATTTGCTAAAATACTAAATATATGGGAATCTAATCAAAATGCAGACTACAAAAGAGGTAGGCAATAGAAAAAAGTGCAGCTGCATTTTTTAAATAAAAGACCCACTGTGAAAATATAACATGTTTATATATTGTTAAATAATTATCACTGATTTGATCTTGCTTTTCAAAGAAAAAGTTCCTTTATAAAGCAAATTATTTGCTGTAAATAATATTTTCTGTGAAAGAAACCTCAAAATCAAAATGTAGGCATTTGAAGCTGTGGTGAATAATCTGTCAGCAGGGAAACCATGACAGCCTAGAAGAGAGAATTAATACAATTACACTAGTAAAAACTATTACATATATAGTGTGGGTTTAGTTTGTTAAATTAATAACCAAAACAAATCAATTGGATATAGAATGGGCCATGACTAATTCAGCCCATAATTTTCATTGGTACCAAAATCCAACTCAATGTTTGCAGACAGCATTGGAAGTATCAGTAAATTGATAATAAAGTAGAACATATATGCAGTGTCCCTTTATATCAATATTAGTAAGTCAATGCATAAAAACATTGCTGAACAAAACCAAGTTGCATCTAGTCCAGTATCACATTTTCCCAAAAGGCTAACTAGATATCCATGAGAACGTTACAGATAAGACAAGAAAATAAAAGCTTTTCCTAATACAGCTTGCTGGCAAATGGAGTTCAAAGGTCTGCCATTTGTAATCTTGCAGGTAGCATACAACATCATTGTAGCCAATGATAGCCTTATCAGCAAAGAATTTGTCTAACTCTGTAGAATGAGTTAATGAACATCACCTGCTTTTGCGGTGATAGATTTGCTTATCTTAAAAAATATATTTGACAGCAGGGAACAAGAATCTAGAAAAAAGCAATACTGTGTAGAGAAAGCTACAATTAACCCCATAACAACTCTGGGTCACATAACAAAGGGAGAAGGGACATGGACCTTATAATGGAAGAGTCAGTGATGAGATTTTTAAGAGATTTTTTTAAAAAATATTGTCAGCTCATGTTATTGATGCTACCAACTTGGCCTTAACTTAGGGGTGCTGCTGCCTTCTAAATAACCCTAAACGAAGTTCTTCCCTCCATGTTGACTATCATGAATTTGTAAGAGGTAATTTGTTCAAACTTAGCCAATTATCCATTGATCAACAAGTGTGTCTAATACATAATAATGAGACTACATCCATCAAAACTTCCTTGCCTTGTCTTGTTCTTATTTTTAATACTCAGTCCTGCCTCTCCCTCTCATCCATATTCGTCAAACAAGTGTTGGAAAAGCCCATTTGTGTCCTTTTTGCTATTAAGCATAAACACCTGAAGATGATTTAGTCAAGGCTAAAATAATTATTAATACTGCAGGCCTCAATTTAATATATAAATTGGATAGTTGGTATGATTCCAAGTATCAAAAAGAAAAATAGAGTGCAGGTGGTACTTGACTTACCACAATTGATCCCAAAATTTCTTTTACTAAATGAGGCATTTGTTAAGTGAATTTTACCCCATTTCACAACTTTTGTTGCCACAGTTATTAAGTGAATCTCTGCAATTGTTAAGTTAGTAAATGGTTGTTAGGTAAATCTTTCTGCTTGTCAGAAAGTTGCAAAAGGTGATTATATGATCCAGGACACAGCAACTGTCATAAATATGAGTCAGTTGCCAAGCATCTAATTTTGATCACATGACCATGGCAATGCTGCCATGGTTGTAAGTGTGAAAAATGATCATAAGTCACTTTTCTCCAGTGGCTGTTGTAACTTCAAACAATCACTAAATGAACTGTTGTAAGTCAAGGATTGCCTATAAAGCTCCATCACCTAAAGAACAGAATTGCTCGCATCTAAGTGATTACAATGTCCATACCATAATAGTCCATTTCCTGTTTTCAGCTTCTTGAAAAACCAGTGACTTTGGAGAATAAAATACTTCATCGTTAACTTCTTCTGGCTTTCTGGGTAAGCAGTGTAAGAAAGTCCAATCAGAAGCAGCCTCTTGCGCAGTCTAAATATTCAGAAGAACTACATATATTTGAATCTCATTAGTAAGTAATGTTGCAATAAAAGGAAAAACAACTTTGTTTTTATTTATGTATTAAATGTAGAAACTGTGCATCTCACTAAGAAAGCAACTCTGGACAGTGTTGTCTGTAATTTATAATCTCTCTCTCTCTCCCATCAGTGGCATGGGCAGCATATTATATATTGTGGTGTGTGTGTATGTGTGTATATATATCACCAATAATGCAACTTTTATATCAAGATATCTCTTAAAAGTTGACAGTTGGAAAGATGTACGACTTACCATATTTATTAAAAGTGGAAATTATTGATAACTATAGCATGATTGTGATAATGTAAATAAGGCTGCACAATGCTTCAAATTTAAAGGTAAAAACTTGTTTCCTTGTGTTAGTACCTGAAAGCTGCATCTTTCTCCAGGATTGTACAGTTGCTCTTTCTAGCTACAGAACTAACCTATAAAAAGGTGGGTTTGGTTTAAGGCAGTGGTGGGATTCAGCCAGTTCTCACCAGTTTGGGAGAATCGGTTGTTAACTTTCTGAGCAGTTTGGTGAACTGGTTGTTGGAAGAAATCATTAGGGCAGAGAACTGGTTGTTAAATTATTTGAATCCCACCACTGGTTTAAGGAATTATAAAAAACTATTGCATTCTTTCCTTTAAGCATTATAAACTACTTTTTTGCCTGTGCATATTTGAAGTGCTGCATAACACTATACTGTAAGCTTTAAATTAAATATAAATTATCTGGTATTTTTGTTTTTCAGTTATCGTAAATTCCTTATTCTGTGCAATTGAATTGCATGTGAAACAGTGGTTGATAGTAAATGTTGCAGACAAAACACAAATATCCTCTTCTACTTCACACTCAACTTTTACAAAGCCAAAAGAACATATAAAAATGCTTTAAGAATCTGTGTGTATGTCTGTGGGCATGTGATACAGTACATGAATAAACACTATACAGTATAACAAAAAGGATTAATGGAGAGAGAGAGAGAGAGAGAGAGATGCATACCCACCTGGAATATCATTGTTATAACCTGGCAGCTATTAAATGGTAGCAATAAAAATGGTTCAGCTGTTTTAAAACACATATTATTATGTCATGTTCCATATTGGATGGTCAGAAACCATGGAAGATAGGTGGACCTGAAATAGTCAGGCCCTGTGCCATGAAATGCTTTCAATATGATAACTAACACCTGGAATTGGGCCTGGAAACTTAAACGCAACCAGTGTAGCTCATGCAGTAGTGTTATATGTGTAAACCAAGACATGCCCATCACTACCCACATTGTTGCATTCTGGACAAGATGTAGATTCTAATTGATCTTTAAGGGTACTCCCATGTAAAGCACCTACCAAGAGTCCAATCGTGAGATGATTAAAGCATAAGTGACCATCTCAAGGGATTACTTATCCAGGAATGGGTGCAACTAGCTCCCCAGATGTGCAAAGATATTCTTGGCCGAAGCTGGCACTGCTTTTGAGCATGAGCTGAGGATCTAAGACTACTATCAGATTGCTCACCCATCTCAAACAAGTAAATGCAACTGCATCTAAAATTAAAATTGGAGGTCCCAGATCTAATTTTAATGTATAGAAACCTATTGCCTGGGTTTTTTTTAATTGCAGTAAGTGTATTAGCAAGGTTTAATCAGAAGATTTTACAAATAGACAGAAAAATTTAGAGAAAATAAAATAAACACTGACTGCACAGCTGTTAATAAGAAAATATCACACAGCTTGGTACAAGCAATCCAAAATCTACAAATAATGTCTAATAAACAGAGCATGTTTATACTCATTAAAAATCTCATTAACATGAGAGTTGATAGAAGTAAAATGAGCTTTAGTTTTATACATAAAATATACATTTTACTTATATTTCACATAATACTAATTTAGTTTTTAGTTTAGAAAATTGCTAATATTTTATGTTAGGATCTTCATGCATTTAGAACTAATGTACTGTAGATTTCCCACAGCCCCTGCCCCCCACCCTTTTACAGTGGAATCTATTCCTCCATCCACATGCATTCCATGTATTTAATAATCCATGATTTATTGCACTCTACTAAGGGAGATGGAAAATTACACCACATTGTAAAGAACAGATATCTCTTACTTTTTGCCATATCCATATGATATAGATACAGGATATCAAGTATATAAAGAAATTTTATGTTTAAAAAAAAAGGTTCTGTCTTCGTAGAACTTAGTTTCTAATCTGTATAAATTCTAACTCATATGAATCTAAACATTATAAGTGCAATAAATATATAATTTACTGCCCACAACACATGGTCTAATTATTAATTATTCCATACTGTCAATAATAAGATTGGATTCAAATTGGACAGCAAAACTTCCCAGGGGGCATCTTCAAACTAGATTAGATTAATTTTTAGTCTCTTCTTCCCCTTAATAGGAACTGGTCATTCTTGTGGCATTGTGCAATTTCTTCAAAATAACTGAAAGTTTTAATCAAAATAGATATCTTCTTTAATTTTTCCCAAATAAGTTAGCAAATCCTTAGTGGTATTTTTGAAGCTAATTTTTAAGAATCAATAAACCACAGAATGAAAGAAAAACATATTTACCTGCATTGTTATTTGATAACCTTGGAAAGCCTTTAGTCTCTTTTGTTTCTCTTCTTCTTGCCCCATACTTATCCATGTGTCTGTTATCAAAACACTGGCCCCCTTAGCAGCTTCCAGTGGGTTAGTTGTCAGAAGCAATTTGGTGCCATACTGATCAGATAAAGGAAAAGAGATATGCTAAGTTAACTTGCTGTAGACTAGAAGTCACATTTTAAAATGTAGTGCTCATACCTTTATAGAATATTCTTCAGCTATTTTGATTACTGTGGGATCTGGCTCAAAACCCTATCAAATGAGAAGAAACATATTACAATATATTCTAATATTGATAAAACTTGATTTAACATTCTGAAAATGAGCTAATCTCTCTACCTAACAGGGTAAAAGGAAATGCTGAAATGTATGTTATGTCACAATTTAACTTATACCAAATAAAAGTTTGTTCCCTGATAAGTGTCTATCAGGAAATAAAATGATTCTCTAGTTTTCATTATAGTTGCCTAGGTGATTGGTAGGTACTGAACACATTTAACTTGGGCTTTCTACATATACAATAAGTGGCATGTCTTAAAATACACTGCTCAAAAAAATAAAGGGAACACTTAAACAACATAATGTAACTCCAAGTCAATCATACTTCTGTGAAATCAAACTGTCCACTTAGGTAGCAACACTGATTGACAATCAATTTCACATGCTGTTGTGCAAATGGAATAGACAACAGGTGGAAAGCAGAGGCAGTTAGGAAGACATCCCCAATAAAGGAGTGGTTCTGCAGGTGGTGATCACAGACCACTTCTCAGTTCCTGTGCTTTCTGGCTGATGGTTTGGTCACTTTTGAATGCTGGTGGTGCTTTCACTCTAGTGGTAGCATGGGACGGAGTCTACAATCCACACAACTGGCTCAGGTAGTGCAGCTCATCCAGGATAGCACATCAATGCGAGCTGTGGCAAGAAGGTTTGCTGTGTCTGTCAGTGTAGTGTCCAGAGCATGGAGGCACTACCAGGAGACAGGCCAGTACATCAGGAGATGTGGAGGAGGCCGTAGGAGGGCAACAACCCAGCATCAGGACCGCTACCTCTGCTTTTGTGCAAGGAGGGACAGCAGGAGCACTGCCAGAGCCCTGCAAAATGACCTCCAGTGGGCCACAAATGTGCATGTGGCTGCTCAAACGGTCAGAAACAGACTCCATGAGGGTGGTATGAGGGCCTGACATCCACAGATGGGGGTTGTGCTTACAGCCCAACACCGTGCAGGAAGTTTGGCATTTGCCAGAGAACACCAAGATCATCAAATTCACCACTGGTGCCCTGTGCTCTTCACAGATGAAAGCAGGTTCACACTGAGCACATGTGACAGACGTGACAGGGTCTGGAGACACTGTGGAGAATGTTCTGCTGCCTGAAACATCCTCCAGCATGACTGGTTTGGCAGTGGGTCAGTAATGGTGTGGGTGGCATTTCTTTAGGGGCCCGCACAGCCCTCCATGTGCTCGCCAGAGGTAGCCTGACTGTCATTAGGTACCGAGATGAGATCCTCAGACCCCTTGTGAGACCATATGTTGGTACGGTTGGCCCTGGGTTCCTCCTAATGCAAGACAATACTAGACCTCATGTGGCTGGAGTGTGTCAGCAGTTCCTGCAAGACGAAGGTGTTGATGCTATGGACTGGCCCGCCCATTCCCCAGACCTGAATCCAATTGAGCACATCTGGGACATCATGTCTCGCTCCATCCACCAACACCATGTTGCACCATAGCTGTCCAGGTGTGGGAGGAGAACCCTCAGAAGACCATCTGCCACCTTATCAGGAGCATGCCCAGGCATTATAAGGAGGTCATACAGGCATGTGGAGGCCACACACACTACTGAGCCTCATTTTGACTTGTTTTAAGGACATTACATCAAAGTTGGATCAGCCTGTAGTGTTTTTTTCCACTTTAATTTTGAGTGTAACTCCAAATCCAGACCTCCATGGGTTGCTAAATTTGATTTCCATTGATAATTTTTGTGTGATTGTGTTGCCAGCACATTCAACTATGTAATGAACAAAGTATTTAATAAGAATATTTCATTCATTCAGATCTAGGATGTCTTATTTTTGTGTTCCCTTTATTTTTTGAGCAGTGTATAATACTTTCCACCCTCCTTCAAGGACTGTCATGTTCACTTGGTAAGTTGTTACTATTATATAATGCCAATAATCTTTCTTTTCAAGTACAATGATAAAGATGGGGCTGTTTTGGTTATGGTTTGAACTGAAATATGGATAGAGCTTAAAAAATCATTCTATTTTTTAATCAAATGGTTGAACTTTTTGCTGTATAGAATCATTTCTAGACATCTATATGGTAGTCTTTGCTTACTGACTTATCATTCAGCAGGACCCCCTGTCAATTAGAAATTGGAAAGACACTGGATAAGTGGTATTTAGTACTGGTCCTCAAAATCCCAGCCATTGGAGCACCCCAGTCATATGATTACAGTTCAGATGCTTGGCAGCCACCTCATGTTTACAATGATTGCAGCAATGTTCCACAGTCACATGACCACTACTTGCAGGCTTTGTTGCCAGTTTCCACAAACCAAGTTAATAAGGAAATGAGCAGGGAAAGTTGCAAGTCGGTCTGGTAAGTTCTCCCCCCCACCCCGGCTGCATTCCTGCATCTCAGCATGCTTTTTTGGGCCTCCCTGCATTTGCACACATGCTTGCATGCATCCCATGCCCTTCTTTCCTGACCTCCCTGTGCTCACTTGCACACTGTGCCCTCCTTGTGCTCTCAAAAGGGAATAAGGTGAAATATTTGGTAGCAAATATTTGCAAGTCATATTTGCAAAATGTGGACAAGTTATAATATGCTATCTTTTAAATTATTTCTGGTTCATCAGTTCCTCATAGTTAAACTCCATGACTAGACATAGTAGGCAAAAAAATGAGTTACCTCTTCTGAACATCTCATTCTATGTTTAAAATCTTTTAAACATTGAAGCATCACAAACTGACTTCTGTTTATAACAGTAAAATTCACTTACCTTTGGAGTAGCAACATGAAGATTCATCCCAAATTTAGCAGCACTCAATAGAATAGAGTTTAGAACATTGTTTCCATCACCTATCCAACTGAGGGTCAATCCATTCAAAGACCTATAATGTTCCTACCCACCCCCCACAAATTAATAAAAAAGGGGGATAAGGAAAGAGAGAAAGAATATAGAAATTGGAATAATTTGAGATAAGGAGCAAGAAGAAAAAAGTTAATATACATAATATAGCAATAGTACTGTCAGCCCTGAAGCTAGCAATAGTACTGTCGACCCTAACTGGCCATTTTCTCCTTTTAGTTTTCGTCTAAGGGGATTTCTCTTCACATTGCTTCAGAATTGACACAGCCTGGAGCTAAGGGGCCAGGGAGGGAGGTGTAGAGATAACTGAGGTGTTGTAGCCTAAATAAAATTATTTCCCCTGGGAATCAAGGATGTTTGTGCAGGTGTTCAAAAGATGGAGACTGAGGTCACCTATCAACTGATTGCTGATTGGACCATGTGACTGGAGATTCTAGGGGGAAATGACAAAGTTTTACTTTTAATTGGGTGTAATACCAGCGGGAACTTAAGACCAGTTTTCCACCAAATCTGTGTCCATTTGATATGTCCCAATAAAATGTTCTTTGAGGAATATGCCTGCTTCAGAGCTCTTATTGAAGGGGATGTATTACTTGAAACATTGACATTAACCGGCTCTCAAAAGTCTAAGGCTCCAAACTGGAGTTGCTGTCTGGGGTCCTGAGCTCTGGCAGCTTACCTGGTCTACCCAGGCAGCGGAAAAGACTCAGGGAAGATGGAGGAAGAAACTGGAGAAATAATGAATACTGGTGGAGCCTGTATCCCAGAGTAATAATAAAGATACCTTACTGGAATCTGTGTGCTTCTTGCTTCCTTGGTTTGTGTTCAAGAATTTGACAGCTGGAGGCACTGCTAATCATCAAAACTATGGCCCTCCTTAAATTCAGGCAAGGGTTTCTTGATGGAAATTACAGTATACTTTGGAGCTCTCCAGGGTGCTACCTATTTGGTTACCTTAGAGAGCAGAATTCTTCATCAGATAATGAAGGTTTTCTGCCTTGAGGTTGTCTTACAGAAACCTGAATATAAACTTATTTCACATTGTCTTGCTATTCTAGCCAAGAACCAAATTGATGTCTGTTGCATAATACTCAAATATGGTACTAATATTTACTATGACTGGAATCAATGTCTGGAAGAAAATACCAGTTGGTGTGTGTGTATGTGTATTACCATATACAATACATTTCTCTAAATATGATATTAATATTTCTATGACCACTTTGTAAAATATGTCAGCATTATTGCCCATATACAATACACGGAAGTAATGTATTAACAGCAGATTGCTGGGAGATTGAATCTGAAATATGAATTGAATCAGTGATTTCTTAACTATGAGGTCCTTGTGCACTGATGATATTACCTAGTTCATAATGAAATGTCTGTAACAAAACAACTCAGTTCAGAGAGCAGTAAGGACCCCCACAGTTCAATCCTGAGCTACAAATATTTTCTTCTATTGATTCCTTAACTTCAGTTCAAATCTTAACTCTCTAAGCTATATATATATATATATCTTAGAATATATATATTCTATATATATATAGAAGCCTGATGATGGCAGATGAGATTCTGCTGAAACGTTGCTACAACTTTAAAAGCACAACTATAATGACGTGGGAAAATACCCAAACAAATATATATATATATATTTATTTATTTATTTTCTTAAGTTTTTGCGGGTACTTACATGTATGGCCATTCAGCTTTGTTTGGGTATTTTCCCACGTCATTGTAGTTGTGCTTTTAAAGTTGTAGCAACATTTCGGCAGAATCTCATCTGCCATCATCAGGCTTCTGTATAGTGTTCATCTGTGAGTCAGACTTTTACAGTGGTTTCAGATTTAAATTTGGGGCAGCCTTTTGCTGTGCCACAATGGTTTTTTCTTTATCCTGATTGGTTGGGAGTCTTGGTCTGTGTTTATTGGTCTTGGAGTTTGCTGTGTTCTGCTTGATTGGTGTTTCTAATATCTTCTGTCTGTTTTTTGGCTCTTTTTGTATCTTGATTGGCTGGCAACATTGTCTTACTTTATTGGAGGCCTTTAGTGCAGCTTGGCTCCAGGTAAATGGACGGCTATCATTAGTTAGGAAGCTAGGTTTCATCTGGGTGCCTGGTTGGGGTGTGTTTGAGCTGGAGGTATCAGGAGGGATCTGTTTGTGCCCAGGTGTTTGCCTGGCTTGTGGTGTGGAGATTTTTTTGTTTGTGAGTGCAGACTTCCAAATGATTGACAGTCTGGTGGAATCATCTCTTCTATTCAAGCTTTCTGGTCTTTTTTCAATCTCTATGGCTTCTCTGATGATTCTGTGGCTGGGGTTTTCTATAGTGGCTAGGGTTTTGGTGCCATTGAAGTTGATGTATGACCTGTGGCTTCCATGTGTTGGACTAGTGAGGAAGTGTGTTCCAGCTTTTTGACTGTATTTTTGTGTTAATCCAGGCGGGTACTTATTCTTCTATTGGTCTGTCCAATGTATGTGGCTGGGCATGATGCACAGGGGACTTCGTATATGCCTTGGTTTTCCAGGTCAATTTTATCTTTGGGGTTTCTAAGGATGGCTGCTATTTTTCTGTCTGTTTTGAAGGAAGTCTTGATGTGATGTCTGTGTAGTATCTTACTAATTTTGTCTGTAGTACCTCTTATGTAGGGCAGGACAGCTGTTCCAGGTCTGTTCATCTTCTGGGTCTCTATTATGTCTCAGTGTGTTTTTGTGGATCAAGCCAGTGATTTTGCTTTTGTGGAAGCCGTTGGCTGTCAGTACTTTAGTCAGGGTGCATAGTTCAGTCTTAAAGTGTGTCTTGTCTGCCAGGCGTTTGGTTCTAGTAATTAGTGTTTTTTGATTGAGTTCTTATGTTCTTCAATGCGTGCACTTATTCTTCTGTTAGTTTGTCCAATGTATGTGGTGGGGCAGGCAGTGCAAGGGATTTCGTATACTCCTTGGTTTTCTAACTCGATTTCGTCTTTAGGGTTTCTTAGGATGGTGGATATTTTTCTGTTTGTGCAGAATGCTGTTTTAATGTTGTGTTTTTGGAGGATCTTGCTGATTTTGTCTGTAGTGCCTTTTATATATGGGAGGAGGGCTTTGCTGTTCTCTTGTTCTCTTTCTTGGATTTTGGTTGGGGTTTCAAAAAAGAAGAACTGACCTCTTCCCTGGTCCAACACCTCAAAGCCACAGGACATGAGATTGACTTTAAAAATACCAGAACTATCACCTAAACCGAACACTTCAACAGCAGAATAATCAGAGAAGCCATAGAGATAGAAAAATGCCCACACAGCATGAACAAACGAGATGACACCTCCCGCCTACCAGCCATTTGGAAACCCGCCCTCATGAACAGATGAGTACCTAACATGAAGAATGACACCAGACCCACACCCATGAGGGCTACACAAGATGCCACCACCACACTTCCACGTAGAAAGCAGACCCACACCCACACAGAAGATGAGACACGACCATGGACCAGAAGCCGCACTGCAGCTGCATCATTACCCACTTCAAACCCCTCCAAGCCATATATGAAGATAACTGACACCCACCATGAAGATGCGGCACAACCACATCCGAAGACACAAGCCTGAAGATGATGAATGAGACTTCATCGAAACGTTGCCTAGATATTTCCAATCTTACGTGGGAGAAAACCCGAATAACCCAAGATCCACATACAAATACC
>NW_020769370.1:5940704-5968205 GCF_900518735.1 Pseudonaja textilis
TATCACTGGAATTACGGCTTCTTCTGCCGAGGTGATCAGGTCCCAATATATATACATACATACATATATATATATATATCAGCTTTGTATATATATATATATGTGTGTATGTATGTATGTGTGTATGTGTATATATATATTCTTAAACTCAAATATTCTGAACTTTTTAGTACAAACCGCTAAAGCTATACTTTAAATCAAAGAATAGAAAGCTATTACCTGAAGTGTAAGATAATCAGCTAAAATCTGAATAGGATGATCAAAATCAGACAACCCATTTATCACTGGAATTACGGCTTCTTCTGCCAATGTGATTAGGTCACAATGTTTATATACTCTGGCCAGGATTGCATCTGTCATGGTTGACAGTACCCTATAGAAAACAAAATATAAAGCTTTTGCAATGTATCAATGCAATAATTATCTTTCCCAATTTTTCTCCTACCTGAATAATTTTAATCATTTTATACACTTTAAAATATGTAGCACTACATGTCTATGTGCTAGTTATGTTGCAGGGGATGCATGCAGATATACAATATCAATGTAATATGGAAAAGCAGGCAAATGGCTCAGTTCACACATAATATTAACTTGTTATTTTGTCATTATTGAATAAAGTTAAATTGGTTGACTTCAACCATAAAATATATTGTAATTGCTGAATTTCTATATCATATTTATTCAAAATAAACAATAACATTCTTTAGAGAGGGGTGTATGAACTTAACTATTGAAACTAAAATATATATAATTTTAAAATATGCAAAAAAGTCTTTAGATCCTTAAACTCCAATTATATATGTACCTACACACATAAACACACACACAGTTTAGGAACATGGAGGATCTAAATAATATTTAATTCTAGGTTACATAACTTGATGGATTTGGTCTGTGAAGAACACCTTAGGACAGTGATATTTTTTATAAATGCAGAAGATTGTCTACATAAGTTTTGGCTTTATTAATATTACATTGTGATGCTATTTAAAAAATTTCCTGGAGACTGTCCTGGAGAAGTTTTGTTTTTGATACTAAACTACATTGTTACTGGATTTTTTAGTTCCGATCTTATCAAAATAAATAAAAAAACTTAAAATCTTCATTAAAAGATTTTTCTTATCGACAACCTTCATCATTCAATATCATGTGTTTCTGAGTAAAAGTTGTGACTTTGTTTCACACAATAATCTCCACCTGCTTCAAAATAAGTAGACATGATTTTTCAGACACAGAATTCTACAAAAAGGTGCAATATCCACACAGGTAAATTTATTCCTTGGGTTGTTGTTTTTTTGGCTGTTAAGACTTTTTATACAGCATTATGAACAATATTGGCAATACAGCAACCTCTATCCTACCTTCCACCTTGTCCATATTTTAGGAAGAATGCCATTTCTTACTTATAATGTGTCAAATGTACAGTTTTAATATTGTTACCATGTTTCTCCAACAATACGCCCCCCCATAGGAAGACCCAGCATGTTTTCTAGGCATAAAATGAAATTCAGCCCCTTCCCCCAAATTTAGGCCTAGTTTAAAACATGTGAAATTTGGGGGGAAGGCGGGGGGAACTTGCCATTAGGAGTGCCCCGTGGGCAGCTACGCCTCGCCATCAGCTGCTCCTAACAGCCGATCATGGCAGAGTGTGGAGGGCTCCCTACCCCCGCCAAGCGCCTTTGCTGCAGACTTGGGTCAGCAGGTGGGCGGCATTGGCGTGGATGTCCACTGGCAGCATTTCAGCCACTTCTCAAGCCTCCATAGCTTCCACGGATCCCACCAGTGCTTGCGCCTCTCTCGCCAGTGCCATCTCCAACAACAGCATCTGAGTCGCTCCCGCTTTTTCCCCATCCCTGTAACAACAGGAAAAAATCTCTGCTGCTGCTACCCTTGGTGCTCCAGCCTCAGGCTCTGCAAGTTTCCAAAAGTCCCGGTGTGCAGCCCGTTCCTGCATTCCAAGTGTGCCCAGGCCAAGCTGCAGCTGTCCCTCTCTCACCAGCATGTCTCCAACAACAGCGGCAGCAGCACCAGGAACTGTGGAAATTACGGAGGTGGCTCCCTCACCCAAGAAGTGGCTGAAACGCTTCCACGGTTCCCGGCGCTGCTGCCGCTGTTGTTGGAGATGGTGCTGGCGAGAGAGGGACAGCTGCAGCTCGGCCTGGGCGCACTTGGAATGCAGGAGCGGGCTGCGCACTTGGACTTTTGGAAACTTGCAGAGCTCGAGACTGGAGCACCAAGGGTAGCAGCAGCAGAGATGCTCGCTCGGCTCTTCTCATGCCCACCCAGCCGCTCAGGATTAAACCAAAATGCAGCGTGCAGTGCTCCCAGGTACCTCGAAATCTTTTTTTTCCCTGTTGATACGGGGATGAGGGAAAAGCGGGAGCAACTCAGATGCTGTTGTTGGAGACAGCACTGGCGAGAGAGGCACCAGCACCGGTGGGAACCATGGAAGCTACGGAGGCCTGAGAAGCAGCTGAAATGCTGCCGGTGGACAGCCCCGCCACCCACCTGCTGACCCAGGTCTGCAGCAAAGGTGCTTGGCAGGGGTAGGGAGCCCACTATGCTCCATCATGATTGGCCATTGGGAGTGGCTGGGAGTGAGGCATAGCTGCCCGCAGGGTGTCCTAGCTGAGGGTGCGCAGGGGGGGAATTAATTCACCCCTGAAAAGACGTCCTAGCCATTTTTTCGGGGCTCAAAAAAAAAAAAAAAGACCTGGCCTTATTATATGAGAAACACGGTAGATTCAAGCCAGTCAAATGCTCTTGAAGCATCAGGGTTTTTTCCTTCAATTTTTGGGGGTGAAAAAACATCTGATCTTTGAATAAAACTCATTGAATTTTAATATTTACATTACCTAAAAATGCAAAGAAAATAAAGAATGACTACAAACCGTGCTGTGTCAGAGATGCTTTCATTGATACCCAGATGTATATCTTGTAATGTAAGGAAACATGGATGTCCTCCAAGAAGTTCAAATCCTAAAATAAATAAATGATCAAACAGACAAATAATAGCATTTGCTATGCACTTAGATAGTCCAGCAATGTCTACACTACAGAAATTCTTCTATACAATGAGTCTGTTCTGCTTGAAAGATGTAGTAACAAGCACAATTACTGTCCAAAGACTGCAGAGATTCTCCAAAAAAATTAAACAAATCTATGGAAACAAAATCCAATTCCCATGTGGAATTTCAGTAGCAACAAAACTTTGCTTTTTAAAAGAAGCAATCCATAAAAGTATAACTATGCACAAACTCTAGCATTGTGCAGTAATCCAGATTTAAAGAAAAAAGTGTGATTTAGAATTCATATCGGAATGTACATAGCACCACCTTCAATAGAATGCACTTTCTGCAGTGAAAATACATATTTGCTTGTTACATACAAATGGGAGATGGAAATTGTGGAACAATATAATCAGTTCCCTAAAGATTGCTCAATTCTGATTAGAATGTGGACTTTCCTAATCAGAGGTGGTATTCAGCAGGTTCTGACCAGTTCTGGAGAACTGGTAGTGGAAATTTTGAGTAGTTTGGAGAACTGGCAAATATCACCTCCGACTGGAGAGTTTACAGTATCCTTCCCCTGCCACGCCCACCAAGCCACACCCACAGAACTGGTAGTAAAAAAAATTGAATCCCATCACTGTTCCTAATCTTATGTCATGATCCTGACTCTATTCATTTTCCTCCTTCTGTTCCCTTGACAATAGTATACTGAAGTGTGTGTTCTTTAAGAAGGTGTCAAGATTTGCTTTAATCCCACCATAAGATGGCAGCACAGCCATTGCCATATGTCCTACAAACCAGTGAAAGTAAGAGATAAATTTATTAGTAGTAGTAGTGCTCAACATGTGATAGCCATGTGTTTATTATAATTCCTAAAATACTTCCAATAATAAGGGTGCAGAGAATAAGAAGACATTCTATGTAAATCAATGCTTCAAACAGACTTCGTGATTCTTGGTATCTATTAATTCTATTTTGTAAAATAAAAAAACTTGTTCTTTTTCTAGGGAAACAGGATAACATAGACATTCTAAATCTTTTGTTAAATACCATTTTTTTTCTCCTCAAAAATACATTCTTCTGAAATATATTGCCAGAGTTCCCTTAACTGATGTTCTCTAGGTCTAACTAGACTACAGTGCTTATGATTTCCATGCTATTTGGTAGTGATGGTAGCTGAACTCCAAGAATGTTTTGGAAGAAACTAGCATAGAACTACAAAAACCCAACAGCCACTTCAATACTTATGACCATTTATTTAATGGCTGCAGGGGTGCCTCAACTTCCTCCATCTATGGCCTTTTGGGTCTCTGCACTCTGTGGCCCCTGCTGCTCCAGTTAATGTTCACCAGTCTTCTTGCTCCCATTGCTTACTAAGAATTCCTGCCCTGCCAGCTACGTGAGCTTTTCTTCCCCAGGTTGCACATGGCAGTTTCTTAGTAAGACCTGGGGAAGAAGGTCTCATGTGGCCAGCAGCTGTTTCACAAATTGCCAGTGCAAGCACACCTTATGAGCAGTAGGAGCAAGAAGATGGTGAAGATCAGCTGTGGTGGAGGAGCACAGGGAGGCAAGGGCGGTTGTGGCTGGGACTAGGCTGGGGCTTCCCAGTGTGGCTGCAGCCTCACATAACATCTGCTTCTGGACCAGGGCTGGAGCAACTGAGGCTTCCAAGTGTGGTTTTGGCTTTGTGCTGTGTGTCAGGGGCTTCTTGCAGCCCCAAAGCCTTGGCATTTGTTAGGAATGTAAGTCACCTAACAGTTATTTGGGTTGGAAATATATAAACTAGGATAGTCATTTTAATACTATGTCTTTAAGAACATGCTAAAACTGTAATTGGGTGTGGTTCCGCAAATGGCCATAAGATGGAGCCAGAAACCTGGATTGTTTAGTCTCAGGAATGTGTGATTAGTCTCAGTGAGTCTCTATTTCTTCTGTTGGAGAGAGTTGCCATTCCTCCTACTGACTGTTACTAATCGTTGATGTAAGTCTGTTACTGAACTGTTTTTGATACTGGACTTTGATATTTGGATTATCCCTGAACTGAACACTGACTGATTTACCTGACTTGGACTGCTTATCTTGGACTGTGCTTAAACGCTTATTGGAAGTAAAAACCTACATTAACTGTACAGTGTATCTGTGTACTGTGTGTGTGTTATTCTTCACTTCTCTCACTACATCTCCCTGTATGCGCTCATTCTCCTAATGGGCAATTACATCAACAGCATTCCAAGAAACCCCTGAGCTGCAGAATGTTTATACAGCTCCAGAGCTTTTCAGGGTGACCCAAAAAACAGAGATGGGGGGGGGGGGGAATAGGTGGGGAGAATTGAAGGGAAGCCAGTTCCTTACCTTGGAACAACCAAGGTTTGGGGCTAGGAGTAACCAATTTCAAATGACTTGATTTGGGATGGGGTCTCAGCTAACAAACAATGTGTCATGCCCCTGGTGGAGACTGACTCTGAGGGAGAGGAGGAACAGCTAAAAGGGAGTGGAAGTGTGGCTCCGGAGGTTGTGGAGGAGGCTGGGGAAGGGTAGAGATCTACTGGGCAGTCAGAGGAGGACCCAGGACCCAAGCATGGAAATATCTCTAGTTTATTGTTTCTCTCTGAGTTTGGTGTCCTTCGCAGTATGTGTCCTGATATCTATGGATGTCTTCCAGCCCTTATCTTTCCTGGTTTGTCTTGTTTTTTACTCTTTGTAATTTAAACAGCATTTCCTCCTTCTTTGCTTGTGTGGGAGTTTTTTTATCTTCAGTCAAGGATATTGGGAGCTTGGAAGCAAAGTGAAGGAATAAAAGGGCTTCACCTTTTTGGGGGACTGTGTTTATTTTGTATCCCACCCTGGGTCATCACATTTTGTTTCCAGACACTCCCTCAATTTGCTTCTGTTTTTCATGGGGTGACCATGGATCAGCTCAGAGCAGACAATGCCCAGTTAAGCCCGCAAGTGCCTCTTTTGACTGTGCAGGTTGCTCAGATGCAAGCTGTCTGGCCACACCTCAAATGCCTGTTAGCGGTGCCAGATAAATTTGATGGATCACTGGCCCAATTTCCAGCATTTTGGGGGCAATGCCAGCTTTTTTTTTTAAACAAGTTTTATTAATTTTAAAAAAACAATACAGAAACAAACAAAATGTAGAACAATAACATAGGGCATCTTTTCTAAAAACAAAAACAAATAAAGCATCTTATTTAAAGACAGGATAATTCCAAATTATCACATTTCCATACCAACACAGTTTAATATGTATATTCATCTTATCTGTTCAACTTCATATCTTTTCCCAACTTCTTTTAATTTCTCCCTTTCCTTCTATTCAATTATATTTCTTTTGCCTTAAATTGTATATATTCATTATATCCATCTGTCTTATTTAAAATTTCTTTGTTCTCTTCCAACTTAGAGGTTTGGCTATGGCAGTGGATAACTTTTTTTTAAAAAAGAAATAGGCACATATTCCATCCGGTCCAATAGATAGGGATGGTTTTAGATTGCGTAGTGCTTTTTCAGCATTGTCTTCTGTAAAATCGATATGTATTAGATCACTGTAGTTATCTGTGGTTTGGCTAGGAAATGCTGGGCATGATCCATTGCTGTTTACAAATACTGAGCCAAAAAATGTGTTAAAGATGTTGGCTTTAATGGTGTCGTCGTTGCAGTCTTTACCATTAGGTCCTATCAGGGGTGGGATGGACCTTGAATCTTTTAGTTTGTTGTTTACAAAATTGTAAAAAGCATTGGTGGAATTGGTGGAATTGGTGCTTAGAAGGTTTTCCTCTTGTTTAATTTGATAATTGGTGCATTTGGTCTTCATTTGGTGGCATAAATTTTTGTATCGGCTTTTGAAATTGGCAACGTGACCAGATTCTCCATTTTATTTCCCTCCTTTCTCTTTTCTTCCTCAACTAAGATTATCTGTCCATTAAAGATGGCTTCTTCTTCTCCATCCCAGCTTCCTTGTTGTTGTATTTCTTGGTAGGTAGAAATCACCATTTCTAAACGATGAAAAATAGATCCAGAAGAGCCCTTGCCTTCTTGTTCCTCTTCTTTTAGCTTTTTGAAATTCCATTTGTAATTCTTCAACTGATAATGCCATTTTTTCCCTTTAAAAACAACCCAAATGTTTTTAGTCTTTCAAGAAATAGTTCCCAAAAATCCCAGAGTTACAAAGCAATCCAAATCAGAACAAATTATTTCATTTAGCACTTTTTTCTTTTTATATTTTTTCTTCTTGGGGTAGAATTCAGTTACACAGTTCCAAAGTAAATTTTTAGAAGTCTAATTGCCACTTATTTCTGATCTTATAAACTCCAAGCAGTCTCCTTCAATACAATCTTAAAATAAGTTCTTTACCTCTTCCCTCCCACCTATAGCAAAATTCCAATATTCAGAAATCTTTTATCCCCTTGGCTTTAAATTTCAGGTTTAGTTACCTTCTGTGCCCAAGCAGATTTTTCCAATTTCCATCAGCTATTTCCATGGGGAGGGAGAGTGAGAAAAAATAACTTTCCCTTTTAAATCTTCTTCCGCTGCTTTCACAGTCTCCTTGGGAAACAATGTGTCATTCAAACAATTAAATTTCCAGGGTGTTTCAAACTTCCTTGCTGTCCCGGTTCAGCCAAAAAACTTTCACTTTCTCCAACTTCCTCCTGCACAATCTTACCTGGCTGCAGGCTTCTTTGTGGCACCATTACTGACCGCCGTTCCACCACCTTGGGAAAAAGGAGTTTTGCCAGCTGAGGAGGAGGTTTGCGATACCCCCAAGCCCCTGTCCGGATCTCCTCTCTCTTCAGCTGCCTCTACGGGGCAACCATATTCTCCAGATCCAAATGGATCGGAGGCACTTCGGTGGTGAGCGCAGCAGGGACCATGCATGATCACGGATTCCTGCCCCGCCGAAGCCTTGCAAACCGGAAATCCAGCTTTATATGAGCCTTCGGCCAGAGGACTTCCCCACTGACTGGGATAAGGTGTGGTTTTTGATTAGTTTGTTGTCAGGCCCTGCAGCACATTGGGTGACGCCTCTGTTGACCCAGCCCAACAAGTTGTTGGACAATTATGCTGAGTTTTGCCGTCAGTTCAAGGACATGTTTGAGAACCCTGTTTGGGCCCAAACAGCAAACAGGTAATTGAGAGAATTGAAGCAGGGACATGGCTCGCTCACGGATTATATTGATAGCTTTCAGGTGGTTGCCCAGGACTTACAATGGAATGAAGCAGCACTAATAGACCAGTTCCAGGAGGTTTTGTCATCGGAGCTCCTGGACGAGTTGACGTGCACTGAATGCCCTCGCACCCTGCAGGAGCTCATGCATCTGTGTCTTTATATCAATGCTAGGCTTCAGCAACGACAGGTGCGACAATGGATGGAGACTGCATCCATTCCCAGCAAGATGGCGCCCCTGGTGGAAGTGCCTCTGGATGAGCCCATGCAGTTGGGAGCTGCTTGCCCTCGCCTGATCCAAGTGGGAAAGGATACGCGTCATCATGATGGTTTATGCCTCTATTGTGGCAATCGAGGCCATTTTGCGGCCAAGTGTCCTGCTAAGACACCTAAAGCAGTGAAATCAGCAGTGGTGGGAAACAAGCATTGCCTGGCCTACGGGGGTCTCTATGTCGGGTTCCAATGTCCTCAGGCCTGCTATCTTCACCATCTTCATCATCTTCACCATCCTTGTCATCTTCAACATCTTCAACATCCTCACCATCTCCACCCCGTCATCCTTGGTGAAGCATCTTGTGCTGACCGCTTAGTGTGTTTGTGCCTGGTCAGAGAGTGGTAGAAATCCAGACCCTGGTGGACTCAGGGGCCACAGCCAATTTCATGGACGCTCATTTTGTTGAGCAGTGGTCAATTCCCCAGCAGCAGGTGTCCCTGCCAGTATTGATGGAAACGATTGATGGTTGGCCCCTTCGTTTGGGACCTGTAATTGCTGCAACTAAACCCCTGCACATGCGTATTGGACAGCATGTGGAAGAAGCTGTGTTCTATGTTGCCGCAGTATCTCATTTTCCGCTGGTGCTGGGTTTGGAGTGATTACAGGCCCATGATCTGTAGCTCGTCTGGTCATCTGGAACTATGCAGTTTCTTGGCAAGAAGTGTGCCACTCATTGCTTGCACTCCTGTGCAGGGAGTGTGGCTACACCCATGGACTTGGATCTACCTGTGGAGTTGGTGGACTTTGCTGATGTGTTTGGAGAGAAGGAAGTGGATCAGTTGCCTCTGCATCAGTCGTATAACTCTCCAGTTGACTTGTTGCCTGATGTGAAATTGCCGGTGGGTGAGATATACTCCCTGTTGGAACCGGAGCTGGCTGCGTTGTGGGACTTTATTGAAAAGAACCTCCGGAAAGGGTTTATCCAGCCTTCTACCTCCCCATTGGCTGCACTGGTGCTTTTAGTTAAAAAGAAATTGGGTGAGTTATGCCTCATCCCTGAACTGATTGAGCAGCTTCGGCAAGCTAAAATCTTTACAAAGTTGGACTTGAGTGGGGCCTACAACCTGGTTTGCATTCATGCAGGTGACGAATGGAAGATGGCTTTCTGAACAAGGTATGGTCATTTTGAGTATACTGTGATGCCTTTTGGATTAACCAGTGCTCCAGCTGTGTTCATATATTTCATGCACAACATCTTCCGTGATTTATTGGATCAGTTCATTCACCTGGGTCGATGCCACTGATGTTCATGCTCCTTGTTTGGTCCACCACTTCCATGCTCGGTTTCCTCAAAGTCCCCATCTGCCTGGTTTCGGGGGAGGGGGGGCCCTGTGGGGGGGATAGTGTCTGGTGGAGACTGACTCTGATGCAGAGGAGGAACAGCCAAAAGGGAGTGGAAGTGTGGCTCCAGAGGTTATGGAGGAAGCTGGGAAAGGGCAGAGGCCGGCTGAGCAGTCAGAGGAGGACCCAAGCCTATCCCCTCTCAATCCTAAGGCATGCAGGGAGGAGAGGATAAGGAAGAGATGTGGTCTACTGGGGAGGAGAGAACCTTGATCCTCTTCATGGACTGCAGCTGTGACAACTGGATAAGAGGACAGACATGTGTATGGGCAAGTGCTGGAAACAAAGTGTAGAAATATCTCTAATTTATTGTTCTTCTCTGAGTTTGGCATTCTTCCCATTGTGTGTTCTGATATCTGTGGATGTCTTCCAGCCCTTATCGTGCCTGGTTTGTGTTGTTTTTTATTCTTTATAATTTAAATGGCATTTCCTCCTTCTTGTAACTGCTTGTGTGGGAGTTTTTTGTCTCCAGTCAAGATATTTGGAGCTTGGAAGCAAAATGAAGGAATAAAAGGAGCTTCACCTGTTTTTTGTGACTGTATTTATTTTTGTATCCCACCCTGGGTCATCGCACAATGGAATTTGTTCAACAACAGCAACAAGGAATGTTGGGATTGTCAGTGGTAAGCAATGCAGTGATGTGATCTCTCACTTTATGACCACATTGCTTAGCGATGGAAATTCCAGTCCCAATTTTGGTCATAAGATAAAGACTACCAGTATCTGTATACTATATTTTATTATTGGTATCACAGTCACAATATTATGTGCAGATTTAGATAGTTGAATAATCTTTGTATGTCCCTTAAACATTAGGATGGTTATGTTAAATATACTGTAAGTATTTTGTAATTACTTTGGTTAAATTCTGAGTGGTTTGAAAGAATCCCTTCTGTTACAAATTCTGTTTTACTTGTAATGGTAACAAATCATAACTCTAAAAAACTAATTGTGAGAGAAATAATGACAATCCGTATTTTTAAACAATATTGGTCTTTCCTTAAAACTCTAAATACAGTATATTGTAATGTCAGCAGTTAAATGTTATGCAGGCCACAAAAGAAAATGTATGTATAGCCATAATATTTTAGTTTATATTTACCTGTTTCTGTAGATAATCTAGTTCTTGTGCTTCTTTTCTCAAAAATCATGGCTAAAGATTTGCCTTGTAATAAAGGTAAATACTGAAATACAAGAAAGAAAAAGGTGGTATATATCACACACTGAAATGTACAATAATTATTTTGAATCAAATTAGCTTATAGCGTTTTGCTGTTGAATTGTTTTAAGATGAAGGATGGGATTTTTTCTTTTTTAAACGATACAACTATTCCTTTTCAGTAGGAAAGAATTTTCTGATCCTGCCTGAAGAAAACTGGGAGTTGTGGTTCCAAACTAACTGGAGGATTGAGACTACCCTCCTTCATTTAAGGGCATAATATAATGCAAAGCAGAAACAAAATGTTACATATTTTACTTTCAAATAAAATTTCAATAAGTGATATTTATTCCCAAGGACTTTAGCTTAAATATATTAGCCATAACATACTAAATACACATTATGATGAGAGTGTTATTTTGACAATCTAAAGTATTTTTAAAACGTGGCTAATTTTTGAAGTACAATGAATATCTATAGTTACAGAATCATACAAGAATCCATATGGGAAGAAAAGCATAAAGAAATGAGAGCAAAAGTATTCATATTACCTCTTTTTTGTATTTGATTCTGTTTTTCAAATCTGATGCTACCCAAAGCAAATATTTGATTTCTTCGGGTGTATAGTTTTGTAGGGTTAAGAGGTCTTGACCTTTTAACTTAGTGGAAGTTTCAATGGGTTGCCTGTGTCTAGAACTATTGGAGGGGTGGGGGAGACAAAAATATTTATAATTAAGAACTTGCTTTTCACAATTAATCAGTATTAAGTGATCATTTATGTTCCCTGTGATTGATTATTCATTTCTCTATAGTCCCAAACAGGATTATGTAAATGTGCATGATCACATTCATTCTTCAGTTCCTTTTACTTGTGCTCCAAGTGCTCTTTACCTGCTTAATTTCCTCAAGAGATAAAGGAGACTTCTGAGATCTGTGAGAACAAAAGGCCACTCAGAGCCAACCTCATCTAGCACCCTCCTCATCTCTGAGTTCCAGGAGTTGGCAAAGTGCACAGAGGAAATTCCCACAAAATCACTGAGGAACTCCTCCAGCAATCTGTACTCTGTGGAATACACAGACAGACAGACAGACAGACAGACAGATCTTCTTCGTGGAACAAGAGTGCCATTAGCACATACATAGCAGCCAGATTCTACCTCAAGATTCAACACAATTATGGGAACCAGAGGTGGTATTCAGCAGATTCTGACCAGTTCTGTAGAACCGGGAGCAGAAATTTTGAGTAGTTCGGAGAACCAGCAAATACCACCTCTGACTAGAGATTTTACAGTATCCTTCCCCTGCCATGCCCACCAAGCCACGCCCACAGAACCGGTAGTAAAAGTTTGAATCCCACCACTGATGGGAAGTGTAGCTCAAACTATCTGAAGGTCGCTAGATAAAGGAAGGCTTTTCTGGATTATCATGGTTGAGGGGAATGGCAGAACAGAATAGGAAGAAGTAGACAAACAGTTGAAGAGGAATGTAGAATTTTTCAGTCAAAACAAGACTTCAAAAAATTGCATTCTTTGGTTACAAATAGAACTAAAAATAGATCTCTTTTGAAACTTCACTTCAAAATAAGAGGATATGAATAAATAAATAATAATATCCAGAGGTTCCTGACATAACTATGCATTCATCAAGAACTCTAACCTTTATTTTCCCATAAGTAACCTCCAAATAGTTATTTAAAATTTGCTTTCTGCAGAATTCATATTTGGCTCAGAAACTACTCCATAAAATATATGGGAATGATATTTTTGCAAAACTGCAAGAAAGAAAAATGACTGGTATGTGGCATCAGCTGACTCCATATTTTGCACTTTTACATTAGATAATGAATTAAGATAATGGTATGGTGCACCAATAATGGGCACACTTAGTACAGGTAGTTCTTGACTTACAACCACAATTGAAACCAATTTTGTTGTTTTGCAAAGTGATCTCGACTATGTGTCTGAATGGTCATCCACTTGTCAACTTCAAATTTCAATTAATAAATGCTCTGTCTTACATATTGGTAAACAGAATCAGAATATCAAGTATAAGTTAGGTGGTATTGATCTAGCAGATGACCCTCACTTTGTTCAGAATTAGGTTAGTGGTGGTATTCAAAAACTTTTACTACCCTTTCTGTGGGTGTGGCTTGGTGTGCATGGCCATGTGACTGGATGGGTGTGGGAGCTTCTTAGCCACAGAGGAGCCTCGGGGGGGGGCGTTTTTGCTTCCCTAAGGCTTCTCTGGGGCTCAGGAAGGCAAAAAATGGAGGGGGGCTGAGCTCCTCCCTCCATTTTTTGCCTTCCTGGGCAAGGGGAATCCCGGCATAGCTGATCTTATCAACAGCTGATTATCGGGACGGAAAAAAAAGAAATACTTACCTTTGGCGAATGTCAGGCAGGTGGGCAGGGTGAGCGAGCATCAGGCGGGAGGGCAACCGGGTGAGGGGGCGTGGCCAGCCAGAACTTACTACCAGTTCGGTGACCCATGCCAAATTCTTGCTACCAGTTCACCCAACCCATTGCGAACCGGCTGAATACTACCACTCACCTAGATGTATTTATCTCTGATGATCTATGCTCCAGAGTTCATTGTAACAGCATTGCTAAAAAAGCACTAAGAGTTGTAAACTTAATTTTACAAAGTTTTTTTTTTCTGGAAACATTATATTGCTAACTAGAGCTTATAAAACTTATATCAGGCCAATTTTAGAGTACTGTTCAACTGTTTGGAATCCCTACTGATCCCTATCTGATATTAGTACAATTGAGTGGGTTCAGAAATATTTTACGAGAAAAGTTTTGCACTCTTCTGTACATAATAGAATCCCCTATGCTACTAAGCTAGAAATCCTTGGTTTGGATAATTTGGAACTGCATTGCTTACAGTCAGACTTAGGTATTGTATACAAAATTGTACATAGTAATGTTTTACCTGTAGGTAACTTTTTTGTTTTAATCACAATAATATATGTGCAATCAAGCATTTTAAACTCAATGTGAATCCTTCTAAACTCGACAGTAAAAAATATGATTTTTATAATCAAGTTGTCAAGGTCTGGAATTGTTTCAGCTACAAATTTTCACAGTTTTAGTCACAAATTGACTGTGGACCTCTCTTCCTATTTGAGAGGTCCATAGTGGGGGCATGCATAAGTGAACTGAAAACGTACCTACCATCCCTGTCATTATTTTTTTATATAATTTTTGTTTTTGTTTCTATTTGACAAATTACAATGAAATAAAATAAATAAACAATTGGGACCAGAATTTTGATTGATGACAAGAAAATTAAATGAGTCACACCCAATTTTACAACTTTTTTGCCACAATTGTTAATTGAATCACTGCAGTTATTAAATAAATCAGGCAGTTGTTAAGTGAATTGAGCTTCACACATTGATTTTACTTGTCAGAAGCCAGCTGGGAAGGTCACAAATGATGACCACGTGACCTCGGGACACTGCAACCTCAGAAATACATGTCAGTTGCCATGTGCCAGAATTTTGATCATATAACTGTAGGTTGTAATGCTGCAAGAGTTGTAAGTGTGAGGACCAGTTGTAATTTTTTCAGTGCTGCTGTAACTGTTCAGTTCCTAAATGAATTGTTTCAAGTTGAGGACTATCTGTGTAATGGTATGACTCTGCAAAAGAGAGTTAAGGTTGATAGCTACTGGTAATATTCATAACTTTCAGCAATTTGATCCACCTATTAATAGCCCACTAGCCATGCTGTCATGTAGAATAAAGGTTTTTTTTTCCTTCTGTCCAAATGTGTCTGATTCTTGCAGTTTTCATGGCAAGTTTTTTTTGCCATTGCCTCCTTCCTAAGACTGAAAGAAAATAACTGGCCCAAGGTCACCCAGCTGGCTTTGTGCCCAAGGCAAGACTAGAACTAACAGTCGGCAGAGCAGATAAGTAAAATACTTACTAGATGAGCTCTCTTTTAAAAGCAGATGTCCTCATCCTTTTTATTTTTATTTTTACCATATAGGTAGATAAATAAATAAATACAATTTACATGAAGCAATGCATAGTGGAGAACTGGCAAGACTGTTAATGAAGACAAAACAGTATTGCAGCCTTTATGAATGTGGGACTTCAGCTGTCAGAATCTTATGCAAAGATTTTCTTGGTCAAAGAAATATAGGATATGAAGTCCATATATCTAGAGACCACTCAAGCTGGTGCTATAGTTATTATTTTCCTCTCTCATATTCACAAGAGATCCAGAGAGATTGAAAACCAATGAATAACTGCAACACAATTTTTGACAATATAATTCAATTCTTTTGGTCATATTAGCATTATTCTAAGACTTAGTTAACATTAAATTTGCTGCCACCATGTTTCCTTTCACATTATATTGAGACAATTAAAGTAATTCATGACAAATAAATAAGTTGCTCTTATTATTTTTTCAAAGATTTGTTTCCCATCCCCACACTTATAAAAGAACTTTATATAATTTCTCAGCTACATCAGAGAGGAAAAGTGTCGAACCATTTGTAAATAATAGAATATGTCATTGATTTAAAGTACAAATGCAAATTATTTCTGGTACATACAATTATTACATACTCTAGAAACAGGGGACAAAGACTAATATATCATCAACATAGCTATTTTTCAATAAAATTGATTTGTTTTAGTTTGATAGTTTGATATATAAATTAACACTACTAAAAATGAAGATATGGGCTATCAATCTCATAAATTTTATAGCAGATATTAAAGAACAGTCTGTACGGCTCAAGATTCACCTGTGAGATATTTAAACACTTACCGAATACATTGTACCGAATGCTTGATTTTATGTATATTTGCTGTATTAAATAGGAATCTGAAATTAAACATATTTATTAAAGGATAATTTTTAGTTGTAGAAGAAAATGTTCTAACCAGAGCCAGATGAAATAGTGAATGCTCTGATTTTCAGTGAAGCAGCAATGATAAACAATCATGAGACTTTAGATCTTTACTATTTGTTAGATCTAAAAGCAAGGTATGTAACTTGTCACAAATACTATAGATAATGTGTTAATAGTTAGCTAAGTTGCAAAATTCATAGTTGCATCATTAGAAGACAAGATCAGCATGTGATAACAGTACTTATAGTCCATACCAGACTTTTCCCATATTGCTAAAGGTCAGATCATGTTCCTGGCGAAAAGGTGTCCCTCTGTACAGAGTTTTTTGCCTGAGCAGGAAGACCTCCAGGATCCCTTCCAATTCTCCTATTTTATGGTATTATTCTGCTATGCTTATCTTGTGTCCATGCAGATGTTCCATACACATATAGTTAGAGAATTATCTCATTCTTTAGCTCTTCTTTTTCCTCACTGGTATGTATGTGAGTGAGAGTGTAGGTGTGTGGGGGAGGGGGGGCATATAATCAAAAACAGTAATCCAAGTTACTGAATGTCCACATATTACATCTATAGTATCCACTTTTCCTAAAGTTTCTCCCTGGCCTGCAGATGGTTGAAGAAAGCATACAGTTGAAATTCAAAAAATTAGAATATTGTGCAAAAGTTCATTTATTTCAGTAATGCAACTTAAAAGGTGAAACTAATATATGAGATAGATTCATTACATGCAAAGCAAGATAGTTCAAGTCATGATTTGTCATAATTGAGATGATTATGGCTTACAGCTCATGAAAATCCCAAATCCACAAACTCAGAAAATTAGAATATTGTGAAAAGGTTCAATATTCTAGGCTCAAAGTGTCCCACTCTAATCTAATTAAGCCATAACACCTGCAAAGGGTTCCTGAGCCTTTAAATGGTCTCTCAGTCTGGTTCAGTAGGAATCACAATCATGGGAAAGACTGCTGACCTGACAGTTGTGCAGAAAACCATCATTGATACCCTCCATAAAGGAGGGAAAGCCTCAAAAGGTAATTGCAAAAGAAGTTGGATGTTCCCAAAGTGCTATATCAAAGCACATTAATAGAAAGTTCTGTGGAAGGGAAAAGTGTGGAAGAAAAAGATGCACAAGCAGCAGGGATGACCGCAGCCTGGAGAAGATTGTCAGGAAAAGGCCATTGAAAAGTGTTGGGGACTTTCACAACGAGTGGACTGAGGCTGGAGTCAGTGCATCAAGAGCCACCACACACAAACGGATCCTGGACATGGACTTCAAATGTCGTATTCCTCTTGTCAAGCCGTTCCTGAACAACAAACAAGCGTCTTACCTGGGCTAAAGAAAAACAGAACTGGTCTGTTGCTCAGTGGTCCAAAGTCCTATTTTCTGATGAGAGCAACTTTTGCATCTCATTTGGAAACCAAGGACCCAGAGTCTGGAGAAAGAATGGCACACACTGCAAGATGCTTGAAGTCCAGTGTGAAGTTTCCACAGTCTGTGTTGATTTGGGGAGCTATGTGTTGGTCCACTGTGCTTCATTAAGTCCAGGGTTAACGCAGCCATCTACCAGGAGATTTTGGAGCATTTCATGCTTCCTTCCGCAGACGAGCTTTATGGGGATACTGACTTCATTTTCCAGCAGGACTTGGCACCTGCCCACACTGCCAAAAGCACAAAAACCTGGTTCAATGACAATTACTGTGATTTGATTGGCCAGAAAACTTGCCAGACCTGAACCCCTTAGAGAATCTATGGGGCACTGCCAAGAGAAAGATGAGAGACATGAGACTGAACAATGCAGAAGAGCTGAAGGCTGCTATTGAAGCATCCTGGTCTTCCATAACACCTCAGCAGGTTTTCATGAGCTGTAAGCCATAATCATCTCAATTATGACAAATCACAGCTTGAACTATCTTGCTTTGCAGGTAATGAGTCTATCTCATGTATTCGTTCCACCTTTTAAGTTGCATTACTGAAATAAATGAACTTTCATGATATTCTAATTTTTTGAGTTTCACCTGTATATACTGTAACATTATTTCTTAAAGCACAGGAGAATGCAATTTAGCCCTGGGGGGTGAGATGTGGGTGTTATCTTGCATCTGAGAAAAAGCCTTCCCTCTTACCTAAGACAATTAATTCCTTTATCATGAACAATTAAATAATCAGCTATTTCCATTTTCCACAAACATAAATTCCAACGGCATTCGTAGAAAAATGGGTACCTTATAGCAATAGTGGTTATAGATCACTGTATTCTTGTTATATTTAGAAGCTGAATATAAACAAAGTTGTGGTGACATGGTGAAACAAAGAAGAGACTAAAGTGTAGTCTTTCTAATCTTTCTAATCATAAGTACTAATAGTCCTTGACTTACAATAGTTCATTTAGTGACCGAAGTTACAACGGCACTGAAAAATATAACTTATGACTGTTTTTCACATCTTTGAAGCATCATGTGATCAGAATTCAGATGCTTGGCAGTTGGTTGAAAATTACAAACCAATATCTTTATGTTGCATCACCTGTAAAGTCATGGAATCAATTATTAACCAATCCATTATTCTCCATTTAGAGACAAACAACCTACTCTCTAACAAACAATTTGGTTTCAGAAAAAAATTATCCTGTAATCTACAACTCCTACACTGCAAAAACATGGACTACACAACTTGATCAGGGCAAAGCAATTGATGCTATTTATATAGACTTCTGTAAAGCCTTTGATTCAGTGGTACATGATAAGCTACTCTTAAAATTAAAATCTTATAGCATCTCTGGACACCTGCATAACTGGATAAATGCATTCCTGTCAAACAGGCAACAAATTGTCAGAATAGGGAACACCCTATCAAATCCTGTACCTGTCAACAGTGGTGTCATACAAGGCAGTGTTCTAGGACCAACTCTCTATATACTTTACATAACCTCTGTGACCTCTGTGACCTCATATGACCTCTGTGATCATATTAAGAGCAACTGCTTTCTCTTCGCTGATGATGTCAAGCTATTCAACACCACAGACAATACTGCTATCCTTCAAAAAGACCTTGACTATGTATCAGAATGGTCAAACAAATGGCAACTTCAAATCTCAACAAATAAATGCTCTGTCTTACATATTGGCAAAAAAATCAGAAAATAAAATACAAGCTGAATAGTCAAGATCTTGTTGATGATCCAAGCTCTGTCAAGGATCTTGGAGTACTCATCTCTAATGAGTTAAGTGCCAGAGCCCACTGTAACTACATAGCCAAAAAGGCATTAAGAGTTGTTAACCTAATCTTACGTAGCTTTTTCTCTGGTAATATCGCACTACTAACTAGAGCATACAAAACATTTGCTAGGCCAATACTCGAATACAGCTCATCAGTCTGGAACCCACATTACAAATCTGATATTAACACAGTTGAGAAAGTCCAGAAATATTTTACAAGAAGAGTTCTCTACTCCTCTACTCGTAGCAGAATACCTTATGCCACCAGACTTGAAATGTTAGACCAAGACAACCTAGAACTACGCCGCCTTTGGTCCGATCTACTGTAAGTATAGTATATAAAATTATCCACTGCAATGTCCTACCTGTCAATGAATACTTCAGCTTCAACCACAACAATACAAGAGCACACAATAGATACAAACTGAAGGTTAACCGCACCAAACTTGATTGCAGAAAATACGACTTCAGCAACAGAGTGGTCAATGCTTGGAATACTTTACCTGACTCTGTGGTTTCTTCCCCAAACCCCAAAAACTTTAACCTTATACTGTCTACTATTTTTTTTAAAACAGTTTTATTAATTTTAACAACAAACAAAAACACATAAAACATAAAAACATCATCCTTTCCTTCATGAGTTTACAGACAGTGTGTCAGTTGGTTTACCACTTTTTTTGTGCCTCCATTTCATAGTCTCCATTGTAGTTATATTACATAATAGCTCATATTATCAATCAACAATTATATAGCCTGATATCATTATTAAACAATCATTTGACTATAGTTTTATTAATTCATACTTTAACAAGATAACTATAGTTTACTTAATTTATTTTATAGCAAATCATAAAGTCAAACCAAGTCTATCTTAATAGAATTTTATAAAGATAGTATCAAAGAAAAAAAAGAAATATGTATTCATTGTTTCCTAAGGTTCTAAATATTCTATTATTATATTTTATTATCTAACCATTGATAGAAAAGATCCCAAATTTCATAGAATTGTTTATCTTCTTCTTCTCTAATTTCAAATGTCAATCTACTCATTTCAGCACATTCCAATATTTTCTTAATAATTTCTTCCTGTGATGATATTTTCTCACTCTTCCAATTTTTAGCAAATACAATCCTAGCCACTGTTAATACATTTACAATCAAATATTTCAAATTTTTATTATATGTATCAGGTAAGATTCCCAATAAAAAAATCTCTGGCTTTATATGTTTGTCATTTTTTCCAACCATATGCAAATTTTAGTCCAATATTTTCTAGCGTGCTCACAAGTCCACCACATATGGTAATATGAGCCAGGTATCTGATGACATTTCCAGCACTTTTCAGATTTATTCTTGAACATTCTTGCTATTCTTGTCGGGGGAAAATCCCACCTGTAAAACATCTTATACAGATTTTCTTTATATGCTGTTGACATTGTCATTTTATAATTTTGAGACCACAATTTTTGCCATTTCTCTAAATCAATCCCATATCCAAAATTCTTCTCCCAAGCAATCATCGTTTCTTTAACTTGTTCTTCCTCTAGTTTAATTTCCAGTAAATAACCATATAATTTTTTAATCACTTTTTCATCAGTACCTGTCAAAATCTTATCTAAGTTGGTCAATTTATCATAAAATCCCTCTGCTTTAGAATCTTTAACATACCTTGAGTGTATTTGCACATATGAAAACCAATTCATCTTTATACCGTGTTCTTCTAAATTTTGCATCATTTTAAATTCACCCTTTTCATCCAATATTTCCCCATATCTAACTGTTTATTCCTTCTTATATGTTATAGGATAAGAAAAAGCTTCAATAGTTGATAACCAAACTGGGATTTTCAAATAACATTGTCTCTTAATTTTCTCCCAGTTTAACCATAAAGACTCCCGTATATAATGCCTTCTAAAATAGCCCTGCGATTTAGTTCCCTTATACCACAGAAAAGCATGCCAGCCCAGTAATAGATCATGTCCTTCTAATGTCAACAATCTAGTCTTTCTTAGTGTTATCCATTCTTTGGCCCTCATCAACTTTGCAGCTTGATAAAACAACTCCCAATTAGGAAGGCCAAATCCTCCTCTAGTTCTAGCATCTTGTAAAAGTTTTAATTTTATTCTCGCTTTCTTACCTTGCCATATATACTTCAACACAATTTTATTTAAATCTTCAAAATAATCTTTGCCAAGCCTAATTGGTATTGTTTGGAACAGATATAAAATTCTGGGTAAAATATTCATCTTGATTGTTGAAATTCTACCTATCAATGACAGTTGTGGGTTTTCCCATTTCTTCAGATCAAATGCTATCTGCTGTTTGAGTTTAAAATAATTATTCTCTTTCAATGTAGTGCATCTTGACGTCAAGTATATCCCCAAATACTTAACCTTATTCGTGACTTGAATTTTCAATAGGTCTGCCAGTTCTTCTCTTTGAACCTTAGACTGTCTACTATTGACCTCATCCCCTTCCTAAGAGGTCTGTAGAGGACGTGCATAAGTGTATCAACGTGTCTACCATCCCTGTTCTATTGTTTTTTTTATTCGTATCCATTTCATGTGTTCATAACCATGCTTATACCTATACCTGTTATCTAATACTTGCTTCACACACACGCGCGCGCACACACACACACACACACACACACACACATATAGTCAGACTCACAGACGAACACAATACAGAAGCCTGATGATGGCAGATGAGATTCTGCCGAAACGTAGCTACAATTTTAAAACCACAACTATTTATTTATTTGATTTATTTGATTTGATTTGTCAATTGTTTACAAGATAATAAGTATAAGTGTATACATAGTTTTGAATACATGAAATGGGTACATATAAGAAAAATAAAAGAAAAATAAAAGAAACAATAGGACAGGGAGGGTAGGCACGTTGGTGCGCTTATGCACGCCCCCTAGAGACCTCTTAGGAAAGGGGTGAGGTCAATAGTAGACAGTCTAAGGTTAAAGTTTTTGGGGTTTGGGGAAGAAACTACAGAGTCGGGTAGAGTATTCCAGACATTGATCACTCTGTTGCTGAAGTCGTATTTCCTGCAATCAAGCTTGGTGCGGTTAACCTTGAGTTTGTATCTGTTGTGTGCTCTTGTGTTGTTATGGTTGAAGCTGAAGTATTCATTGACAGGTAGGACATTGCAATGTATGATTTTATATACCATGCTTAAATCAGACCGAAGACGGCATAATTCAAGGTTTTCTAGTTCTAGAATTTCAAGTCTGGTGGCATAAGGTATTCTACAACGAGTAGAGGAGTGGAGAACTCTTCTTGTGAAATATTTCTGGACTTTCTCAATTGTGCTAATATCAGATACGTAATGTGGGTTCCAGACTGATGAGCTGTATTCGAGTATTGGTCTAGCAAATGTTTTGTATGCTCTAGTTAGTAGTGTGATATTACCAGAGAAAAAGCTACGTAGGATTAGGTTAACAACTCTTAATGCCTTTTTGGCTATGTAGTTGCAGTGGGCTCTAGCACTTAGATCATTAGAGGTGAGTATTCCAAGGTCCTTTACAGAGCTTGGATCATCAACAAGATCTTGACTATTCAGCTTGTATTTTATTTTCGGATTTTTTTTGCCAATATGTAAGATAGAGCATTTATTTGTTGAGATTTGAAGTTGCCATTTGTTTGACCATTCTGATACATAGTCAAGATCTTTTTGAAGGGTAGCAGCATTGTCTGTGGTATTGAATAGCTTTACATCATCAGCGAAAAGAACGCAGTTGCTCTTAATATGATCACAGAGGTCATTTATGTAGAGTATGAAGAGAGTTGGTCCTAGAACACTGCTTTGGGGGACACCACTATTGACAGGTACAGAATTTGATAGGACACTCCCAATTTTGACCATTTGTTGTCTGTTTGACAGGAATGCTTCTATCCAGTTATGCAGTTGTCCAGAGATACCATAGGATTATATTTTTAGTAGTAGTTTGTCATGTACCACTGAATCAAAGGCTTTACAGAAGTCTATGTAGATTGCATCTATTGTTTTGCCCTGATCAAGTTGTGTAGTCCATATGTTTTTGCAGTGTAAGAGTTGCAGATTACAGGATAGTTTTTTTCTGAAACCAAATTGTTTATTGGAGAGTAGGTTGTTTGTCTCTAAGTGGAGGATGATGGATTGGTTAATAATTGATTCCATGACTTTACAGGTGACGCAGAATAAGGAGATTGGTCTGTAATTTTCAACTAGGCTAGGGTCTCCCTTTTTGAAGATGGGGATGACCGTGGCTTGTGACCATAGGTTAGGCAAGGAACTGGTCCTGAAAGATTTTTCAAAGATTATGCTTAGAGGTTTGGCTATGGCAGTGGGTAGCTTTTTTAAGAAGTAGGCACATATTCCATCCGGTCCAATAGATAGAGACGGTTTTAGATTGCGAAGTGCTTTTTCAACATTGTCTTCTGTAAAATCGATATGTATTAGATCATTGTAGTTATCTGTGGTTCGGCTAGGAAATACTGGGCATGATCCATTGCTGTTTACAAATACTGAGCCGAAAAATGTGTTAAAGATGTTGGCTTTAATGGTGTCGTCGTTGCAGTCTTTACCATTAGGTCGTATCAGGGGTGGGATGGACCTTGAATCTTTTAGTTTGTTGTTTACAAAATTGTAAAAAGCACTGGTGGAATTGGTGCTTAGAAGGTTTTCCTCTTGTTTAATTTGATAATTGGTGCATTCGGTCTTTATCTGGTGGCATAAATTTTTGTATCGGCTTTTGAAATTGGCAACGTGACCAGATTTGTTCTTCCGCCAGAGTGGATTTTTGGATTGAAGTTTCCTTATTGTTATGGGCAATCTGTTTTTTTGTTTTGTTTTGGGAGTTGTCGTTGGTATATATAGTTTGATGACTCTTTTGACTTCAAGTAAAAATATGTTGTAATGGTCTTCAACAGTATTGCATCCAGTGAATAGAGATTGCTAATCAAGGGATGAGAGATCGTTGTCTATAAGATCATAGTTGCCTTTTTTGAAGTTATAATTGGGGATTACGTCATTGTGGTGGTTTTTGTGTGGACGTATGTTGAGACAAAAGTCAATCATATTGTGGTCACTGCTGGAAAAGGGTTCTTTAGTTTGTATTCCGTAAATTAAATTCAAACTATTGCAGAAGATGAGATTGAGGCAGTTGTTTAGTCTAGTGTTGTTGGTTACTAGTTGTTCCAGTCCCAGATTTATAACAGCATTGTAGAAGGTTGCGTGTATGGTTTCAGTTGTACATTCATTTAGGGTCCAGTCAATATGAGGCAGATTGAAATCACCAAGAAAAATAAAAGGGTATGGGCAGGATGCTGCCCATGTTAGTAGTGTATTTAGCTTGTTTACATGTTCGATGTCATAATCAGGTGCTCTGTAACATAGTAAGAATCGAATTGTGATATTTAAGGATAGTTCACAGATAATGGTCTCAGGAAGAGCAAACTCCTGGGTAACTTGGATATTTTTTAGATGTAAGGACTTTTTATAGAAGATAGCAACACCACCTCCTCTACGAATTTCACGATCTGATCGGTAAACATGATAGTCTCTTACTGTGGTAATGGAGTCAGGGAGAGATGCATTGAGCCATGTTTCACAGACAAATATAATGTCGAATTTAGCCATATTTAGTAGGAGGAAAAATTCAGGTATTTTATTTACAAGGCTTCTTGCATTGAGTAGCATGCATTTAAGGCCAGCAGTAGTTGGAATTGAGGTAGTTAGGGGCGTGCGTGCCTAGTCTTGGGTGATGGTGGATTGGTTGAGGTAGGGTTGTGGTTGAAGGTTAAAGCTGAGTTGCGGGTTGTGTGACTTACTTTTGATAGTCAGCACAGTATTCAATGTACAGGTCCTTCTCTCCATTGTCTAGATGTTTTTTGAGTTCAGTGCGGAGTACACAGGAGCGGGTACGTTGCTGTATGGTTAGGTCAGGGCGACAACGGAGGTTCTTATGGTTGGTGTTGGTTTGGGCGAGTGAATTTATAGTGTAAATGAATTTGCGTTTGCTTGATTCATTTTTGCAAATGACCCTGCAGAAGCATGGGGTCACAGAGCCGTCTCTGTTTTTGAGCTCTCAGCCAATGCGGGAAATGTCAAGTATTTCATCAGGGGAGATGGTTGATGCTTGATAATCACTGATGATGTTTCAGACAGTTGTGATGTCATCATTATCATTGATGCCCTCTAGACCAAATAAGATGGCATTTGGACGTTTCCATTCATGCTCAACAGCTTCTCTGATGAGGATTGGGATATCAATATTTGTCTGGGTTATGTTTTTTTGTGGATTGGGTTGTGGATTGGGTTGTGGTTGTTGGGTAGAGATGTGGTTTGTAGCTATTGGATGTTCAGGTTTTTGCGTTGTGTCTTTTTTTTCGAGGTTGGATAATCTTTCTTTTAAGGCGTCCAGGGATGCTACTATGGTGTCAAGGGATGTTAATCGTGTTTCAATGGTATCAACTCTTTCCAACAGATCCAGTTTGGGTCTGCATGATTTGCAGAGATATGGAAACTCATTGCATGATTCTAGGTATTGAATCATTTGCTTGGGTAATCCCAAGCAGTCATGATGAGCGTATTTGTTACACAGAGAACATTTGATGGAGTTTTCATTATCCTTTAGAGTTTTGTAGCATTTAAGGCATGTGCAGGAGTCTTGTGGTTCATTGTTGGGGATTAATTTCTCTTTAGGTTGTGGTTTGGCATTGGATTTTTTTCTTGGCATGGTAGGTTTGTTAAGCTAGTACGTTGATTGAATTAATTAATGGAACAATTTTGGGTAATCAATATAGCCAATATCACACCAATCAATCAATTGCAGTAATCTCTCTAGTCAGATAATTTCCTAAGCAACAATCAACCTAATCAATTAATTACACTAACTACTAATCAATTAATTACACTAATCATTAGTCACACTGTTCAATTAAATTCACTAAATCACTGATTTTACTAATCAATTAAATTACATGAATCTTGATCTTTTAAACTAGTCAGTAATCACACTATTTGCACTAAACACTCTAATCACACTAATCAATTAATACAATAAATCAATTAAACCATTAATAAAATATTTCATAGAAATTGATTGTCTAATCATTGATGTAGGTGATAAGGTAGAAAAGTTGTAAGTTTTGAGGTAATGAATTAATGGGTGTTTGATTAAAGTAATGAGGTAGTATTGAGAGTCTTTAAGAAAAGGGTTGTTTGTTTTTCTAGCAGCTGTGATAGACTGGGTAAGAGGAATTTATTGCTCTGATTGCTGCTGTTATTACTCTGTAAACAAAAGGCTGTAACAGGATGTTCAAAGCACGCTGGGTTTTTGAAAGAGAGCAAAACTCGCTGAATTAAAACACTTTAACTACAATCAATATGTCTCTGAATAAGATTGTTTTGCAATAGTTTCCTAAAGTTCTTCAAGTTGAGTAGTAGTAGAAATACAGTCCAGAAATTTGGGTTAACTAATCCAATCTGTCCTTACTTTTAAAGTTACTTCTAGTTGCAATAGCCTTTTTTTTTAACTAAATCTGACAGTCACTCCAGATCATTAATCACAGTTATTTTCCTCCTTTGAGTCCCACTTTCCAAGGAAAATTCCACTGCAGAAATTTGAGTGATTCTAACCAAGACTAAGCACGCTGTTACAAGATCTTTCCTTTCTTTTTCACTTCTGTCTCAGCTGACTTACTGGTTTTGATTTAGCTATGCAGGCAATTCTCTTTTTAGTTCGGATGGAGGGGTTTTCTTCGGGTCAGTCAAGGAGACTGTCCTCTCCTCTCAACAACCGAAGCATTCCTCTGCCATCCAGGGTAACTTTTGGCTCCTAAGAGCCTCAGGGCTTTCTCCTCCCTCCTTGTTTCTCCCTGCCAGCTGTCCGATGTGGCTCCAGGGAAACTGTGTGGGGGATATTAATGGAAACGCGTTGTCTGGCATGGAAGATACTTCTATCAGCTGTGTGAGGGATTTAAATGAAGGTACCGTTGTTTGCACTCCGCAGGCTCCAAGTGATCCAGTTCAAGAGCTCCACCAGTGTGGTTAATAGGGCTCAATGGAAAGAGCTTCACTTCTCTGGGGAAGGAGAGGAGGGCTCCTGATCAATTAGCAGGAGCTCTGCTAGCATTATTAGGGCTCCACGGCTTCAGAATCCAGCATTTTGGGGCTTGTTTTTTGGGATCAGGTTTACTCACGGTTACTGGTGCAAGCAGCAGCTTTAAAAGTGATTTCTGGTGCAGGTGGTGGCTTTATAGGGAGATAGTGCTCCAAGAGCGAGAGCTTCACCTTTCTAGTTGGGCACCGCCATCTTCGTTTCTCCTATAATATAATATATAATATAATGACATGGGAAAATATACAAACAAAGCTGAATGCCATACATGTAAGTACCGCGAAAACTTAAGAAAACACACACACACACACACACACACACACAGATATATATATATATATA
>NW_020769370.1:5968605-5985644 GCF_900518735.1 Pseudonaja textilis
GACAGGAGCGCCTGAAGCCGAGTGTCTCCACCGAGCTCCAGTTGCAGGGAGGAGCCCTGGCTGGCCACACATGGCTGCGCCAAATGCCACAGCATTGCTTTAAATGCTGCAGCAGCACAGGGAGAAGGGAAAGCAATGGTGGTGGAAGGTCTCCCGATACAAAGTGCCCCACCAACACCGAGGTCAACATAGGCAGCACCATATTTTGTTGGGTATGCAACAAAAGTACTTCTTAACGCCCAGCCCCCCGCCATTCCCCCCCATTTCATATGTTTAATATAGGCCTTAATTTGGGGGGAGGGGCCTAATTTGATTTTATGCCTATAAAGCATGCTGGGACTTCCTATTGGGGGAGGCCATATTGTTGGAGGATCTTTCAATCTTTGCTTTATATCAAAATGTGTATTCTTATTTCTACCTCTAGTCTAGCTTTTAATAAAGCCATCATTATATTACAAAAAATATTTTCTTTCTATTCATCATCTCTTTACTCTTTTAATACTTCAATTCTTATTCATTTTTTAGCTTGCCTCCCATATTTCTCTCTTGGATCTTTGTCTTTATCAACATTTATGTCTTCACTATTCAGTCTAAATATTTCTCCCATCTCTATCCTCCTATGCTGCCAGGTCTCCAGAGTGTCTACCCAAGCCCCTATTTCCCTTTCAAAAGTATCTTCCTGCTTCTAGTATCTTCAAAGTATCTTCAATTTCTAAATCTCTTAAACTACTTTCCTCTTGGTTTATATCATTAGTCATTATTTTTATTGTCTTCTCCTTCTCATCTTCTTGCTTTATTTGCTGGTTTGTCTGTTCTATCTTTTCCTCCATTCTTTCTGTTGTTTCCTCTCTTTCCTGGACTTTTTGGTCTTCATTCATTATCAGTTGTAGGGTATTTTTTACTTTCCCATTTATGCCTTGTAGTAGGTTTTTTTTTAATCTCCCTGTGATTCTTTGTCATAGTATTTTTAATGCTTTGGAACATCAGATACAGATAATCAGATAATCAGGGTTGGAAGGGACCTTGTAGGTCATCTAGTCCAATCCTCGGCCTAAGCAGGAGACCCTACACCATTTCTGACAAATAGCAATCCAATCTTTTCTTGAAAGTCTCAAGTGTTGACACTCCCACAACTTCCAAGGGCAAGCTGTTCCATTGGTTGATTGTTCTCACTGTCAGAAAGTTTATCCTTATTTCCAGGTTAAATCTCTTCTTGTTCAGTTTCCATCCATTATTCATTGTCTTTCGTATAGATGCTTTAAAAAAAAAGGTTGACCCCTTCCTCTCTGTGGCAGCCCCTCAAAGAATGGAGCACTGAAACTTTGTTTTTCAGAGTGTAGCTCTTGGAACTTAAAAGAACTTAAAATAAAGTCAACAGAAGCTGGATATTGCCTTTCTTCTTTGATTTTTTTTTTATGTTTGCTTTGTGATTTCTACTTTAGAATATAAACTTGTTGGTAGTTGAATTTCTGGGCCTATTTGGATTACAAATTATTGCTATATTAATTCCTTCTACATTAACAAGATGGATTAGGTTTGAAGAACCTGGAGAAAAGAAATTTTTTTAAAGATTAATAAAAGTTGGCCTTGGATTATAACTTTTTGGGATATAACCGAACTAATTTTTTTATTCTCTGATGGATTATAAATATTGGACTTTAACATGGAGAAAACAACATCTGTACCATCTTCAGCTTCTTCTTCAGCAACTTCTAGTCCAGCAGGCCAAAGAACCTTGGATGCTCTGCTATAACAAGAGAAAGCCAACATTATGCAAGAGGGATTGAAAAACATGATACAAATGCTTTACAAAAAAATGAAAGAAGAATGGAGAAAATGGAAGGGAAACTAGAATTAAAAATGGAGAAAGTAGAAAAATAGAGACTTTTCAACAAATGATGGTAAAAAATGAACAATGTATAAAAAAAGTAGAAGAGAAAGCTGAATTGACAGAAAAAAAATTGGGAGAGCTGGATTATAGATTGTCACAGGCAGACAGAAGCAAAGATAGAATAATAGTTGTATTAGAGAGGAACATGGCAGACTTTTATTTGAGATTTCAAAACATGGAAGAAGAAAAGGGAGAAAACTTAACAGAGATAATGGCAGAGTTGTAGGCGGCGGTCTTGGAGGCAACCAAGAAAAAATATTGATAAAGATGATTGAAGTATTTAGAGTACATACTAGATTGTCAGCTTTGGAAGTCATGTTGAGATTTGATGCTCCCATGCTGCCACAATTGAGCCTGAGAAAGTAGGAGGGCAGAATTCATTTGAGTATATCTAGTTAGACAAAATAAAATTATTTTGTTGGTCCAAGATTACTAAGTGTGGTGCATAATGAAATGGGAATCTTACTTTAGGATAGATGGTGATTGGACCATGTGATGTGGTGATGGCTAAGGGGAGATGGATTTGTAGTTTTTACTTTTGCAAGGAAACCTGAAACTTTCAGATTCGGGATTCCATGGATGTGTCAGTTACTGTCCAAATAAAGATACCTTTGAGAGATGTCTGTCTCAGAGTTATTGATTGGAATGGAGGGTGCTGGAATGCTGACATTATCTCTAATCTCTGAACAAACTCCAGCACCCCAAAAGGGGGCTGTCAGATTGCTGAGCCCCAGAACTGACTCCAAAAATGGAGCAGTGCAAAGACTCAGTGAAGATGAAAGAAAGGGAAGAAGCTATAGAAGGGGCTATGAGGCATGACACCAGAGAACTAATTGAGGCCCCCGCTCCCCTTCTGAAGAATTTTTGCAAGCAATAGAAGCTGCAGAGGATAGACGGAAACTAGGTGCCCAGCCCAAGGAAACAGATTCAGGCAACTGGCCTCAAGAGACAGATTCATGGAGAAGCTGCCAGACAGAGCTGGATCCAGAGATGAAACCAGAGAACCTGACTGAATGCCTTTCCTTCTACAGTCCTCTTCAGAGTGGAGAAGTGGGGGGACGTTGGAATCAGACAACTCCCAAGACTGGAACCTATTGCCTCCATCCTGAAGCCAGTTGTTGGCAGGGATCCCAGAGGAATTCCAGCAACTTAAGGTGGAAAGTTATGTCTCACAGCCACAACCTCTCCAGACAAGCTGAGTCCTAATGCAGCCCACCTTTACTTTCCCTAGTCCGAGAATTGATAGTGGAACCAGCGTGGCGTCAGTCGGAGGTGGCCTAAGGATTGGCCCAGCCCAGCAGGCCCAAGCAGCAAGAGAGAGACAACAGATACAGTTGACATTGGGTATGTTACAAACCCCAATTCCTCCTCTTCCCCAACCAGCAAGGTTATTACCCCCTGCAGAGAGTAGTCCTCCAGGGTGGGGATTTTGTCTTGGTAAGGGTGGGTCCAATGCCAATGGATGCCAGCACCCATTGCACCACCTAGTTCAGGAGCACCCTGGGCCCAAGGAGAAGCAACTATCCCTTCTCAGCAAAGGGATCTGTGCAGGCAGCAGACAGCAACCACCACCCCTCTTCCCATAGCGGAAAAGAATTCAACAGATGGGCCCTGCTCAGCAGGTTCCAATTCAGCCACCCCTTGGAGCAACCCTTCAGGGCTCCTTCTTCCAGCATGCCTCAGTTGCTCGGCAAATACCAGCTCAGCCATCCTTTAGAGAAGTGGTTGCGGTCCACAGAGAAATATCCCCAAAGCACTTCCCTCAAAGCAATTAATCCAGGCTGTGCAGGAACACAAGGCTGCACTGCCCACATGGCCTGCCCACCCACTGGCCCCCACCCTTTGGCCAAGTGCAAGCCTTACCTTGAGTAGAGTCACGCAAGCTAGAACTGGAAGGTAAGACCTAAGGCAGGGGAGGGAAATCTGCCCGTGGGTGGCTTGCTGATGTTGGTGGGAAAGTTGGTCCCTATTCCAGAGCTGCAGTAGTCACAAGACTGACCCTTTGGTCATCCTGGAGCAGCTCCTCCATGGCAGGCCAGTGCACCTGGGTGGAGCAGCTCCTCCATGGCAGGCCAGTGCACCCAGGTGGAGGAGCAGATGCTCCAGGATGACCAAAGGGCCAGTCCTGTGACTACTGCAGCTCTAGAATATAGGACCGACTTTCCCACCAACGTCAGCAAGTCACCGTCAGAATTCATATTAGTGGTCTGTAGGATTTAAAATTATAAGTTTGGTAGTCCCTGAGGTCCAAAAGGTTGGCAACCCCTGCTTTGGAGAACCCCTACAGGACCCCTACATGCCATAGCCAGCTCAATACATTCCAGCTCACCCCACAATTGCTATGCCGATCCCCCCACCCCCTCTCAGACCAGATCCATTGGCTTTCAAAGCAACGTTTGATGGATGGTGTGAACACTTCTCTTACTTCCTTACTCAGATCTGGTCCCACATAGATCGATTTGTAAACCAATATGCAACAGATCATGACCTGGTTTCCGCAATCACAGATGGGATGAAGGAGGTGGATGCTTCCAATTGGGTAATTCAGTTGCACTATAAGGAAGCACTGGAGCTACAGGATGTTGATGCCTTTACTGAATTCCCTAGGGCTAGGTTTGAGAATCCTGATAGACTTGGAGAAAGTGAAGACAAAATAATGGAAATGAAACAAGGCAAGTGACCCTTAAAAGACTTTGTATGGGACTTTAGAAGGGTCACAAGCAATCTCATAAACTAGCCTGAAAGAATACTTCTGCACTACTTTAAGAATGCTATTGACCCAGAAGTTTAAAAAAAGCATGCAACATCAGAGGAATACCAGAGACTTTACAGGATTGGTATGCCATGTCCCTTAGGCTGGACAGAGAAATCAACCCACATGGAAAACCTCTGTCTGAAGGCTCTCCTAAGAGAATGGTGGCCAGACAGCCTCTAACCAGACCTGCTGAAGCTGCTTCTACCAAACCCACAATGATTCTAAAGTGCTATCAATGTGACCAGGCTGGTCATAGGGCAGCTGACTTTCTGGCTCCTGTACCTGTTCCACAACTGAGGCCTAGTACAACTGCCAGGAGTTGAAGGATTCCACAGAAGCCCCCAGACACTAGCCGGTTTGCTAGACATGCTGTAGAGGGTCCCCTCCATACAGAAGGGAGCAAGGAACTTCCAGTCCAAGAAATCCTCCCCCCAAAGGCAGATGAAGAAGAGGCCCCCATGGTGAGTGCTGCTATTCCCCCTTTTACAAGAGGTGTTTGCCATGTGATGGGCTTTACTATCTTGGAGGCATTTCCTGGAAGGAGTGAAGGAGCTGTTTGAGGTGTGGACTGATCACAAGAATCTCGAGGCTCTAAAGACACCTCAAAAGCTATCACCTAAACAAGTCTGCTGGGTTCAATACTTCAAGAGGTTCAACTTTAACATGAAATATATCCCAGGAGGGGAAAACATATTGGCAGATGCATTGTTGAGGAAACCCCAATTTGACAGTCACCGGGAGTAGATAGTGCAAACTATATCAGAAGCCCAACCCACAGGCAAAGTAACAACCCGAGGCCAAGCCAAATGCAGCCCCAGACACCGAGAAGACAAACTGACAGCCGAGTTGAAAGCAGCACTTTTAACCAATCCATGATCAAGCATCCAGAAAGTATCCATGATATCAATCACTCCGAGACGTTATATCTCCAATTGATTTATTAGGAACAGATCTGGCATGTTCAAAAGCAATTTCCCAAGTTTTTTGGCATGTTACACAGAACCCACCTTCTCTCCTCCCTTCTCTCCTCCCACTTCTACACTTCAAAAATCACGAGAACCAATTAACTGTGACTGGAAATTCTTAATATGACACACAGAATAACCTTGAACTTTTCAACTCCTCTAACTCTCTCTCAAAAAACTGTGGCAGCTGAATTTCAAAGCTCACAGGCGTCCCCCCCCTCTTGAAAACTCCTCCTCCTAAAAGAAAAGAAAAAAGTACACATATAGGGGTTAATACATTGTCCTTAACACCCTCTCCCCCCCCCCACGAGGACCCTTCAGTTTGTGGGGCAAATCCTCATGGAATTGGTTAACCAATTGATCAGCATGAACATCTCAACTCTTTACCCAACTAGCATCTGAGAGGGGGTATCCTTTCCATAAGACCAAATATTGCAATCAGCCATGGTGTAATCTAGAATTGAGAATTTTTTGAATCTCATAATGTGTTTCCCCATGTACCATCAACAGTTTTGGGGGAGTGAGTGGTAGTGGTCTTATCATTGATGTAGTAGCTGGTTTTAGTAAACTACAATGGAACACTGGATGAATTTTCCCCAATAGTCGAGGAAGACATAATTGGACAGTGACTGGATTGATTATCTTTGAAATTGGGAATGGACCCAAGAATTTTGGACCCAGCTTCTTACTGGACAGTTTCAACCTAAGATACTTGGCTGACAAATATACTTTGTCCCCTACTTTAAAAGGCGGTTGAAAGGATCTATGTTTATCCGCCTGTTTTTTATAAATTTTTGCAGCTTTGGTCAAAGCTTTTTTTGTATCTTCCCACTCTTTCTTTAATGAGTTCCTCCATTCTGTTAGGAACATGGATGAGGGAGGTTGTCTAAGTAACTCTGGCATCGGGACAAATTCCATTCCAGTGTTGATTTGGAATAGAGTCAATCCCATGCTTCTATATGTATTGCATTATTGTAAGCAACCTCTGCAAAAGGTAATAACTCAGCCCAATTTTCTTGTTGATAATTTACATAACATCTAATGTATTGTTCAATCAATCATGGCGTTAGCTCTCTCTGCTGCTCCGTTACAAGCAGGATGGAAAGCCTTGAGAAGAGCCAATGGATTTCAGAAATTCCCTCCAAAATTTTGCGGTAAATTGTACCCCTCTGTCTGATGTTACTCTGCAAGGTACACCATGTAGTCTATAGATATGTTTCATGAACAGCTTTGCAAGTTTTTTCACAGATGGAAGTCCTTTGCAGACTATAAAATGGGCCTGTTTAGAGAATAAGTCAATTATAGTCCGAATGACCGTATTCCCTTCACTCTTAGGTAATTCAACAATAAAATAATAAAGTCCATTGTGATTTCTTCCCAAGGTTGGGTTGGTTCAGCAACTTGTTGCAGGAGGCCAGGGGTTTTTCCAGTTCTGTGTTTCATCGTGGCACAAATTGAACAACTTTGTAAAAAGTTGTCCTTGACATCAGGTTTCATTTTTGGCCACCAGAACTGTCTTCTCAGTAAATGTAGGTTTTTTAGGAATCTGAAGTGGCCTCCCAGCTGGGAGTCGTGGCTAGTCTTAGACCAGTAGTCTTAGGGTTGTGGGTACATAAAGCTTAGTCCCTTTCCAAGCTAGTCCATCATTCACTGTCAACTTGGTTTGATGGTCCAGGAACCAAGGATCGGTCAATAGGGCCGTTTTCAATTCTGCAGTCCGCGTTTGGGGTTGCAGTTAGCTTGGGTTCTAGTGGTCATTTGGCCAGCCAATTGAAATTAAGGCTTGCAGTATTTCCTCTCGGTGGCTGTCAAACTGAGGTTTTCTGGACAGAGCATCGCCCAGTACATTTTTCCCTCCAGGGATATATTTAATGTTGAAATTGAATCGCTTGAAATATTGGGCCCAGCGGACTTGTTTGGGTGATAATCTCCTAGGGGTCTTTAGAGCCTTGAGGTTCTTATGATCAGTCCATACTTCAAATGCCTCTGGTGCCCCTTCTAGAAAATGCCTCCAAGTCAATAAAGCCCATCGTATGGTGAATGCTTCTTTCTCCCAGACCGCCCACCTTTCCTCTGCGTCTGTCAGTTTTTTGGACACATAAGCGCAAGGCATCAGTCGGCCTTGAGAGTCTTTTTGCAGCAAAATGGCTGCCACCGCTACATCACTTGCATCTGTTTGGACAATAAAAGGTTTCATCGCATCTGGGTGCTGGAGGATGGGCTCTATTGCAAAGAGGCATTTTAATGTCTCAAAAGCTTTCTGACAGTCCATAGTCCAAGCCAGGGGTTGACTTGGCTTTGGTTTGGTGGGTGACGGGCCCATTTTTAATAGCTCTGTCAAAGAGAGGGCAACTTCAGCAAAGGACGGAATGAATTGTCTATAGAAGTTGGCAAACCCCAAGAAACTTTGAAGTTGTTTTTGAGTTCTGGGCGGTTGCCAGTCCAGCACCGCTTTTACCTTTACGGCGTCCATTTCAATCCCCAGGTTGGATATTTGGTAGCCTAGGTAGTCTAATGACTCTTTGTGGAATTCGCATTTTGAGAGTTTCACATATAATTTGGTGGCTAGAAGTTTTTCTAGAACCTGTTGGACCAATTGAACATCTTCTTCCATGGTTTCACTGAAGATAAGGATGTCATTCAGGTACATGAGGACTCCCCAGTAAAGGTACGGGTGTAGCACCTCATTGATCAGCTGCATAAACACTGCAGGAGCCCCCTGAAGTCTGAAAGGCATGACTTTGAATTGGAAGCTACCCAGAGGGTAGTTAAAAGTAGTTTTCCACTCATCTCCCTCTTTGATGCAGACCTGGTAGTAAGCTTCCCTGAGATCTAGCTTGGTGAATACCTTGCTCTTCGACAGGTGGTTCAATAAGTCCTTCATAATGGGGAGAGGATATATGTTTTTGACACATATGGCTTTCATGCCTCGAAAATCAACACACAATCTCAACCTGCCATCTTTCTTCTCCTTGAACAACACGGGGGAAGCTAATCTTGATTTGGCAGGCTCAGTAAACCCTTGTTCCAAATTGCTGTCAATGTATTTCTTTAATTCAGTCATTTCAGCAGGCGTCATGGAATACATCTTTGGTTTTGGTAATTTCGCCCCGGGCTCTAATTCTATGGAGCAATCAGTGGCTCGATGGGAAGGTAAAACATTACATTCTTCTTCACTGAATGCTTCAGACAAGTCTTTGCATTGGTCGGGTACCTGGGGGGTTATCTAGGAGAAGACGGGATACCATGGATGCTGGCTCAGGCTCTGGGTTCAAGCTGACTGGTGGCTTTGTAGTGGGTGGAAGAGGGGGCAATGGGCCTGGTCCAATAAGGATTTTTCTGAATCCATCCTCCCATTTGATCATCAGGGCCCATTTGTCAAACCAAGCAAGTCCCAGTATTATTGATTCTGCCATCTTGGGGGCCACTATGAAGCATATGAGTTCACGATGGGGGCCTAATTCCATCTTGATTAATTCTGTCAATTGAGTGGCTGCCCCCCCATTAAGATTCCATCCATTTGCTCAAATCTGATTGGGTGTTTTAGTGGGTTAGTCCTTATGCCCAATTGTTCAATGATGGGGAGTCCTATAAGACATCTGGAACACCCAGTATCAATGACAGCTTCTAACTCCCTGGCCTCCCCCATGTTTGGTACCACTAATTTGACCTTGACTGTAAAAGGTATGATGGGATCACTCACCATTGGGTCATCTTCGCAGGTCGGGTTTTCAGGGACATGGTGTCGGTCTGATGGTCCGTTGCTCCCATCTGCGCAGAGGGGGCTTTCCCAGCTGTGTTTGGTGAATCCGTCCCTGCCCGAAGGTCTTCCTTGATTCTTCCGACCTCTAACAGCTGTATTACCGTATTTCCCCATGTATAAGCCACCCCTTTTTTCCAAAATTTTCAAGCCCAAAAAGTAGGGGGGTGGCATATACAAAGCAGGTACACTTTTTATACGTGAAAAATGCATAAAATAATAAAGTAGGAATAAACTGGTTTTCCAGCAGTATGCTATACTTTTTTGTAAAAATTGTACATGATGATACGATTACGAGTGCGAGTACGCGATAGAAATGCATACGCTAGGCATCGGCCTGAATGCTTCGTTCCTACTCTCGTTCTGATGCGTAGATTGCTAGCGTCGCCTGCACCGCTTTCGGCGTCATGACCGAAGTTGTAGATCTAGACGTCGAATTTTGTTTCTTTGTAAATTTTCTTTCTTCATAACTTGTTTCTCTAATAAAATATTTTTTTCAAAACTTCACAGTCCAAAAATTGGGGGGGTGGCTTATACAAAGGGGGTGCTTATACATGGGGAAATACGGTAGGTTTTTTTTTTTAAACAAGTTTTATTGATTTTACAAACAAACAAACAAGACAAAACATCATTAAACATTAAAAACATAAAACCTCTTTCCATTGTAGATCCTTACAAGGCAGGTAACATATTGCTTTATATCACATACTTATAATTTATCCCATTTCCATATAAACACGTAAATTCTCTTTACCAAATTCCACATTGTTTCTCTTTAATCATTATTCAATCATATTTCCTTTCTGATTTATCTGCTATCCAGTCATCAACTTTATATTTCCCTCTGGCTTGTTTATAATTATTCTCATCTAGTCTTCTTCCGAGATTTTATTATTTAATTCTTAATTAAACACACACACATAAAACACAGACATAAAAAACATAAAGCTTTCTTCTAGAAAGTAACTTGGCCCCAGATTACCTCTTTTTGTATGGACTCAGTTGTATTCACGCTTTTCTTATATACCATTACCCATCTTATTTACCATTCTATATCTATTATATAACTCCTCTCCACTTTTGCCTCATCTTAATTCTGTTTTATGTATTTAATCTTGCTTTTTTAAAAAAAAATATTTTTATATCTTTTGTCCATTTCTCCATTTACATCTGTCTCATTTCCAATTTAAGAAAGAATAGTTTCCCCTGGAATCACTAATCGGAGTATGATGCCTTTCTATCATTCCCCTAAGTTAAAATTTAAAATAACACCTAAATCCCAATCAGATTCTGCTTAGTACATTCTACTATTTCAAAAACCAATACTACAATAATAAATCCATAACAATCAACACATTAATCCATTAAACTCTATATTCAAACTAATATTTTAAACATTCCCTTTAGTATTTTATTAAAACTTATTATCATTCATTATTAAACCTTTTAAAGTTATACCTTGATATTTTAGCCTTTTATTAGATCTTAAAAAGTTCTGGTTATCTACTTATAATACAAATACCAGTATTACAATACTCATGTGTACTTTGCAGAATCCCCCCCTTTTTTAAAAAAAAAAACCCCATATATTACCCATTATCCCTGAAAAAAATTTCCTTATCTCCATCTTGTCTTATATCTTTGTAACTTTTTTCCCCCTTTTCCCTTTCCTTCTTAGCCCGCCTAAACTTTTTACCCCCTCCTCTCAAAACCTCTGTCTTCTTAATTTCCCCTTTCTGCATTCCTCTTTCCTTTTGCTTTCTAGCATTCTGTTGTTTTTGCATCTTCTTTTTCTCTTTCATAAATATTTTTTTATTTCTTAAGTCCTTCCTTTTCGCTCCTCTCTTTCTCCTTTCTTTCTTAGTCACACCGTTTAGTTCATTAAAAATGGCTTCTTCTTCCTCGATTTCTTCCAGCTGTTGTTTAATTTGCTGACACATAGCAAGCGCCATATCTAGGAAACAAAGGGCTTCTCCCATAACATCTTTGCCTTCTTTTTTTGTTTTTAGATATTGTTTTTTTAGTTCATCAAGAGATAGAGCCATTTTAAAGTTTCTTCTTCTCTTTCTGTATCCTCTTCTTAAACCAATCAGTTATTTCAAGGCTTAAAACAGTTCCCAAATGTCCCAAAGTCCCACAGTCATCAAACAGTCCAGGCAGAGTAAAAGCTTCTTCTTTTTACAGCTTCTCTTCTAGGGGTGAAGTCAAATTAGGGAAAGAAAATTCTCTTTATCTTCAAGGCATCTCCTCCAGCAAAGTCTTAGAGTAAAAATTTGTTTTCCCAAGCCTCTCCCTTCCCACTTATAACAAAGAAGTTTAGATTTTACCTTCTACCAAAAGGCTGGTTTCCCTTTTCCATTTGTTAATTCCATAAGGGAGGGAGAGTAACTTCCCCTTTTCGTCACTTTTCTTCGCAGCTGAAAACATCAATCGGGAACAATAGCTTCCAAGTCATTACTTTCCCAGGTGTTAAATATATCCTTAAGGTCCCAGTTCAACCAAGAAAAAAACTTTCTTTAAAAAAAAAAGAAAACTCCTTCTCCCTCCTGCGCATTCTTTATTATCCAATTGCCGGCTTCTTTATGGTGGCCATAAAAGACCACCGCTGGAACCGTCTTGAGAAAAGGGGGTTATTGCCAGCTTGGGGGGGGTTGCGATGCCCCTCATCCCCGTCCGGATCCCCCCTCTCTTCAGCTGCCCCAACAGGGCAGCCTTAGCCTTCAAATCCGTCAGGATCGGAGGCACCAAGGTGGCTAGCACAGCAGGAATCGCAGAGAAGGCGAATCCCTGCTGTTAGCAAAGCCGACAACCGGAAGTGTCAACAGCTGTATTAGGTTTCAACTTCAAGCTTGTGGCACAGGAGCAGGGGTTAGACAGTCTGCTGCCCTATGACCAGCTTGGCCACATTGGTAACATTTCAGCACTTGGTGGGTTGGGTACGAACAGGTTTGGCTGGTCCAGTTGGCGGACTTCTTGCAACAATTCTCTTAGTCAGGGCTGCTGGAAGGGGTTTCCTGTGTGGATTGATGCTGTGTTCTAAGCTGAGGGAGGCGGTATACCACAACTGTAAGGTCTCTGGGATTCTCCTAATTTCACAGGCCTTCTTTACTTCTGGATCAATGGCTTTTTAAAAATAGTGTAAAGTCATTCTTTCAGGCCAATACATGAGGTGGCTTGTGACCCTTCTAAAGTCCCAAATGAATTCTGACAAAGGTTGCTTGCCTTGCCTCATTTCCATTAACTTCTCTTCATTCTCTGCTACCCTGTCTGGATTTTCAAATTTCTTATTAATTGAATAAATCGGTTCAGGATTTGACAATGAACAAAGGATTGTGTCAGGTTTCCAAGTGATGAAATCCATTTAAAAAAGAAAAGAGCAAAGTCCATCTTCCAAAACAATTTCTTTTATTTAGGAAAGCATCTAATTGGCAAAATCTGTGATAATTCTGGATCTGACACAACCCGGAATTACCCCACAATATCAGAAGTTAGAAACCCCCAAAAGTCAAATTCTCCAATAGAAGTAATTCAGCTTTGCTTGATGTCATAAATCCCCACCTAAAGGGGCCTGAACATGGTCAGCTCATTTTCCCATGGAAAGAAGAATCACCTAGCCTAAATAACTCTCCCTATCTCCACTCCTCCCCGCTTAGGAATGTGGCAAGCCCGAAACCCTTCCCCCATGACAGTCAAAGAGAAAGTAAGAAAAAGAATGTATACTAAGCCTAACTAAAATGGCTCCACATATGTCAATTTCGGGCTTGACAGATTGTCTTGGAAAGGAACCAATTTTTTATTTATTTAATTTATATTGCTGCCTATTCACCCATGGCAACTCAAGGTGACTTACACAATGTAAAACCATATTTAAAACAAAAAGTAAAAATAAAAAACAATAAAAACTAACAAAAAGAATCAAATAAATTAATAAAGTACAATAGAACAAAATCTGGAAAAAATAAAAAATAAAAAAAATCATCTCCTAACTCCCACTTCTTGCCCTGATGACAACAGATCACACCAACCATTTGATGGTCTCCATCCCACTCTGGGTTCCCCAGGCCCGCTGGCAAAACCAGGTCTTCAGTGCCTTTTGAAAGAGTGCTAGAGTGAGGGCCATTTTAATCTCTGGGGGAATGATATTCCAGAGAGAGGGAGCCACCATGGAGAAAGCCCTTCTTCTGGGTCCCACCAGGTATATTTTCCTCAGGGATGGGACCCACAACATTCCCTGCCTCCCCACTCTAATGGGTTGAGTAGATGTTACTGGCAAGAGACATCTGATAACCTGGTCCCAAGCCATGAAGGGCTTTAAAGGTGACAACCAGCACCTTGAATTGCACCCAGAAGCAAATTGGCAACCAAGATAGCTCCTGCAGGAGAGGTGACACATGTACACACCAGGGTGTTGTGACTCAGAGGGTTGAGCCTGCTCTGTTAGAAGACACAGACTCAAGTAATGAGGAAGAGGAGGATTCGGCCTTGAGTTTTGAGCCTGCCTTGCTGGAAGTTTCGGAATCATCTCCCTCCTCGGGACCTTCCTCGCTGGTTGTGCCTCAGGTGTCAGCAGATAATCAGGAGAGCATGCCGGAGTCCTTGGCTGAGGATCAAGCCAAGGAATGCTGGTTGGATGCAAGGCAAAGACGCAGGCTGAAGCATGAAATTCAACGTAAAAGGAAATGTCAAATCAGGAACTGATTTGAGAGACGGACACGCCCCTCAGGACATAAAAGAGGGCATGTTATCTCTGAATCCCCGTTCGGGACAATTTGTTTATTTGAAAAAGCAGCTTGGACAAATCCTCTGTGCGGTGTCTGCCTTTTGATTTATGGTCTTGTTTGTTATCGGACTTGGCAGGCAGCTTCTGGAAGACTGCCAAGGAACTTCTCCAGTCAAAGGAATTTAACTCTGTCGTTCCTGGTCCTGTCTATTTATATTCCTTTTGAGGCTTGGAGTCTCACCTCGTGGTCACAGGTGAGACAGAACATTTTTGTCCCGAATCAGCAAATACCATCTTCTGACCAAGATGGAACAACAACAGCAGCAGCAGCAGCAGATTAATCAACTTCTACAAGATAACCAGGTTTTGCAGCAATAAGTCACTCAGCTGGTTAACCATCTTATGCAGCTGCAAGCTCCTGCTGCTCCTCCTGCCCCTCCCCGTAGGAAATGCCCGGTAGCTGTGCCGGATAAGTTCTCTGGGCAGCCTGAAATGTTCCCAGCCTTTATGGGACAGCACCAACTGTTTATGACTCTGAGGCCCGAGGATTTTCCTGATGACTGGGCTCGGGTGGGGTTTGTTATCAGCCTTTTGTCAGGCTCGGTTGCCAGGTGGGCCACTCCTTTGTTGGTACAGAATAGTCCCTTGCTAATGGACTATCAGGGGTTTTGGGACCTGAGACTTATGTATGAGGACCCCATACGGGTTCAGACAGCAGCCAGACACCTGAGGGAACTTCGCCAGAGGAAACGCCCCTTGCAGGCGTTCATTTCAGAGTTTCGACTGCTCTGCTTGGACTCTGCATGGAATGAGGCTGCTCAAATGGACGCTTTCCAAGATGGTCTGTCGGAGGACATACAAGACGAGTTGGTGCACATGGAGCCGGCCCTGACCCTCAATGATTTGGTGGTGCAATGTTTGCGCATTGACGCCCGTCTTCAATGGCGCAAGACTACATGCCCAGTTCCGGAGCAGCAATCCACCTCAAGGCCACAGCATCTTGTACAACCAGCGCCCCAGGTTTCCCCCAGTGCCGTGGCCAGAGCCGAGGAGCCGATGGAGTTGGGTGCAGTCCGACCTCATTTGACGGCCCAAGAACATACTCGGAGACTTCAGGGAGGCTTATGCCTGTATTGTGGGGGGCCTGGACATTTTGCGAATTCGTGTCCCCGTAAACGACGGGGGACATGCAAGCCAGTGCCCGAATCTAACTTTGTACAGTCGGGAGACGGGGCAGGCCCAGCCTCAGGAAAACCCTAGGTTGGGCACGTATTAACAAACTGCCCGCAGTAGCGGAGGTGAACTCTGGTCCCCCTCAACATTTACTTTTAGACACGTGGGTTTTCTTGCAGTCCCGGTTGGAGGGGATTCCTGCAGTTGCGTTGGTGGACTCAGGGGCTACTACCAGTTTCATGGACCAGGCCTTCACAACTCTTTTTTTTTTAAACAAATTTTATTAATTTTACAAAACAGACAAACAAAGCATAGGATATAATAACATAAGAGATCTTTTTCTGAAAAAACCAATAAGACATCTTATTTAAAGACAGAATAATTCCAACTTATCACATTTCCATATGAACACAATTTAATATATATATTTACCTTATCTGTTCAACTTCTTATCTTATCCCAACTTCTCTTTATTCCTCCCTTTCCTTCTATTTATTCAAATTATATTTCTTTTACTTTAGATTGTATACATTTTTTATATCCATCTGTCTTAGTTACAATTTCATTATTCTCTTCCAACATTCTTCTTACATTCTTCTAAAATTTTATTAATTCAAACGTAGATGTACAAAACACAAAACATAAATACCTAAAACTTCTTTTGGAAAGCGGCTTACCCCGGGTTACCTCTTTTTATGCAGACATAAATCAAATTCATACTCACTTAATATACTGTTTCATATCTTAATTAACATTCTGTATTTTCTATATATTTTCTCTCCTCTATTCACTCTCATAATTCTATTATATTTATTTCATCTCATTTTAAATAATTCTACTTGTATCTTTTGTCTGTTCTCTTCAATTATCTATTTATCTTTTCTTTCTAATACAATATTTCTCATGTAATCACTGGTTGAAGTATGACAACTTTTTATCTTTCCCCTAAATTTGACACTTGAAATAATACATACTTTCCATACTGATTCTGCTTAGCACAAAGTACTACATTTTGAAATAGTGAAACAACAATAAAAAGGGATTAAATTTATAGTATAATCAAAACAATATTCCATAGAGAAATAAACTCTTACTTTTAAACATTTTGTATATTCCCTTTAATACATTATTAACTCATAATATTTCAATTTTCTAACTCAATTTCAAGTACTAATATCTACAATACAATCTTATATATTTTTGCAGAATCATATATTAAATTATAATTTACCCTTTGTCTCTGAAAAAAAACTTTTTTTAATATCTTGTTTTAAACCTTTATGGCTTCTCTTCACTTTTTCCCTTCCTTTCTTATCAATTCTAGTCTTTTTACCCCCCCCCCCCCCCCGACCTCTCAAATTCCACTTTTTTGATTTTCCCTCTCTGTAGTGTTTCTCTTTTCTGTTGCTTTCTGGCATTGTATTGATTTTTCATCTTATTTTCCCCTTTCTTGGTTGCTTTTTTAGGTTCTGAATTCTGCATTTTCTTTCCCCCCTTATTCTTTTCAACTATGATTTTTTGTCCATTAAATACTTCCTCTTGAATATATTGTCCATTAAAGATGGCTTCTCCTTCTTCATCCCAATCCTCTTGTTCTTGTATTTCTTCGTAAGTAGAAATTGCCATTTCCAAAAAATGAAAGATAGATCCAAGAGAGTCTTTGCCTTCTTGTTTATCTTGTTGTAGCTTTTGAAATTCCATTTGTAATCCTTGCACAGGTAATGCCATTTATTATTATTATTATTATTATTATTATTATTATTATTATTATTATT